>MDKI01068486.1:0-14467 GCA_005239505.1 Nicotiana paniculata
AACTGAAATAAATAAACCGACTTGTGAAGAATTCTGTCATGACCCGAAATCCCACCTTCAGGCTGTGATGGCATCTAACATTGAACTTGCTAGACAAGCCAACGTTACCAGTTATTCCGATTTATTCCGTTGTTGTTTAGCATTTTTAAAAGTGACATATAAGAACAAATAGATAAGACAAAGCGGAACGTAAGAAATTCAACATCCTAAATAATAATTCGTATAAAAAAAAATTCCTTAAACATACCCCCAAGACTGGTGCCAAAAATTCACGAACAGTCTAAGATTTTTGCTAAAAACAAAGTCTGAACAAAACAATACAACTGTCTCAAAAGTACAAGAGAAGACAGAATAGAAAGGAATGAGATAGGAGGTGACGCCAAGGGCTGCGCACGCCTGCAGGACTACCTCAGTATCACTTGTGGACAGAAGGACACTCCCTCGATCACTGTCCCCCGGGTCCGGTACTGTAATCTGCACAACATAAATAAGTGCAGGTGTAGCATCAGTACAACCAACCCCATGTACTGAGTAAGTGTCGAGCCTAACCTCGGCGAAGTAGTGACGGGGCTAGGACACGACAAATAATAAACAACTATGCAATTCAATAATATATAATAGAAATAATGGCAAGAAGTAAACAGTTAAGTACAAATACGGGAAGAACATACCAGGGTACAAAGGGGCAAAACACCTATTGAGTAACATAACATGGCGACCGTCTAGTATCAGAATAACAATAGAGACAAACAGTGCACGACATCACCCTTCGTGCTTTACTCTCATTCTCACCAAAAAAGTGCACGACATCACCCTTTGTGCTTTACTCTCATTCTCACCAAACAAGTGCATGGCATCACCCTTCGTGCTTTTACCTCACACTATCATGGCACGGCATTATCCTTCGTGCATTTTCTCTCAACATGGCACGGCATCCCCCTTCGTGCTTTTAAAATCACAATATCGGCATGGCATTAACCTTCGTGCTTTTAAATATAAATCATGGCACAGTATCACCCTTCGTAGTTTACACTCTTCCTCACCCAACAATAACCAGAACAACAATTTGGCAAGGAAGAACCACAATACAAACCATAATTTACAACATCCCGGCAAGGGAACAAGAACAGAAATATCACCATCCCGGCAAGGGACCCAGCTATAACCAATCTCACTGAACGTACAACATAACCAAATAATCCTCAACCGAAAAACTAATCAACAGTGTTCAAAACCAAGTATTTCTAACAATTGAATAATCTCCAAAATAGAAGCTACTTCATAACAAAGTGGATATCGAAGAAAAACACATATACCATAAGATATGACTCACAGGCATGCTTGACAACAAGGTATAGGTACTCGTCACCTCACCTATACATTGAACATTATAATAACACGTAGCACATATGACTCGACGCCTATTCCCTCAAGCTAGGGTTAGGCCAAACACTTACCTCGACTCCAAGAATCCAAATCAAGCCTCTAGCACTGCTTTCCCTCTCGAATTCAACTCCGAAACGATAGTATCTAGACATAATCAACTCAACAATATCAATAATGACTCAATAATTCAATCCTAAAGCCTAAATATGCATTTCCCATCATTCTTCCAAAAATACCAAAATTCGACCCCGGGCCCACTTGGTCCAAACCCGAGGTTCGGACCAAAATCCGATCACCCATTCCCCCACAAGCCCGAATATATAATTTGTTTTGAAATCCGACTCCTAAACGAGGTTGAACTCCCGAAAATTCCAAAAACCCCAACTCTACCCAAAACCCCCCAATTTCTACCTTTTAACCCATGATTTTAGGCCTAGAATCTAATAATAGTTGATGAAAATGAAAGAAGACGGAGTTAAGAACACTTACCTATGAAGTTATGGTGGAAAAGTCTCCCAAGAATCTCCCAAGAAGAGTGGAGAAGAAGAAAATGGTGAATGATGTCAAAATCCCGTAATGGGTATTATGTTTTTGAGCATTTAAATAAGTGAGCGAAATTGGCTACCGCGATCGCGACATGTGCCCTGCGATCGCGGAGGGTACTAGTCTTGGACTTACACAATCACGTAGTGAAGGTTGCGATCGCAGAGAAATCGAACGCGGACCCACGCGATTGCGGAACGATTGATGCGATCGAAGAAGGGAAAATTCCCAGCCCCCTCCCCAACTCTCTATACTCTATGTGATCGCGGACAGCTCTATGCGATCATGTAGAGAAAACTGACCCCTCTCCCCCACTTAAAGCTATGCGATCGCAACTAACCCTACGCGATCGCATAGAACAAAGCATCAGACACCAGCAACAGCCCATTTACACCAGATTTTTCCTAAGTTTAGCACCCCCGACACCTACCCGAAACTCACCCGAGCTCTCGGGGCTCAAAACCAAATATACACACGACTTCAAAATCATCCTACAAACTTATTCGAGTAATTAAACCACTAAAATAACATTAAAAACAATGAATTAAACTCAAAAATCCATAGAATTTTCTCAAACTTCATAAACTTCTAAATTCTCCAATTTTGATCTGAAACACGTCAAAAAAAGTCAGTTTCTTACCAAATTTCACAGATAACTCACATAACACATACTGAACCTGTTCCGGGCTCCGGAACCATAATACGGGCTTGGTAACACAGATTTCACATCAAAGTTCATTTTTCAAAAGTCTTTCTTATTTTCATAAGATTATTTTCTTTAAAAATTCATTTCTCGGACTTGGGACCTCGGAATTTGATTTCGGGCATACGCCCAGGTCCCATATTTTCCTACAGACCCTCCAGGACCGTCAAATCACGGGTCCGAGTCCGGGTCTGTTTACCAAAAATGTTGACCAAAATCAACTTTATTCCATTAGTTATCATAAATCCATCTGTTCAACACATTTCCACATATAGACTTCCTGGCTACGCGCTCGGGTTGTGCACACATATCGAGGTGAGATTAACAATTGCTTTCGGGGCTTCGGAACACAATTTCATCTAAATTTACACAAGATGACCTTTTGGGTCATCACAATCTCCATCTCTAAAACAACCGTTCGTCCTCGACCGGACATAGAAAAGTACCTGAATCGGGGAAAAGGTGGGGATAACGGCTTCGGATATCGGGCTCAGACTCCCAAGTAGCTGCCTCAACAGGCTGACCTCTCCACTGAACACGAAACGAAGGATAACTATTCGATCTCAATTGTGGCACCTGTCGGTCTAATATGGCTACCGGCTCCTCCTCACAAGACAAATCCTTGTCTAACTGGACACCACTGAAGTCAAGTACATGAGATGGGTTCACAATATACCTCAGGAGCATAGATACGTGAGATACCGGATGCACGACTGACAAACTAGGTGGAAAGGCAAGTTTGTGGCCACCTCTCCTACCTTGTCCAGAATCTCAAATGGACCAATGTACCTAGGGCTCAACTTCACCTTCTTTCCGAATCTCATCACGCCCTTCATGGGCGACACCGGAAGAAATACCCGGTCGCCTGTCATAAATGCCAAATCTCAAACTCTGCGATCCACATAACTCTTCTTCCTGGACTGAGTTGTACGAAGTCTATCTTGAATGATCTACACCTTGTCCAAGGCATCCTGGACTAACTCAGAACCCAACAATCTCGCCTCTCCCAACTCAGACCATCCGACTGGAGACCGACACTGTCTACCATACAACGCCTTATATGGAGCCATCAGAATGCTCGACTGATAGTTGTTGTTGTAGGCAAACACAGTAAAGGCAAGAACTGGTCTCATGAACCACCAAAGTCAATGACACAAGCTCGCAACATATCCTCCAAAATCTGAATAGTACGCTCGGACTGCCCGTCCGTCTGAGGATGAAATGCTATGCTCAAATCAATATGTGTGCCACACTCGCTGAAATACTCTCCAGAAATGGGAGGTAAATTGAGTGCCTCGGTCTGATATAATGGATATGGGAACACCATGCAGTCTAACAATCTCTCTCATACAGATCTTTTCCAACTTCTCTGTTGAATACGAAACTGATAGTGGAATGAAATGCGCTGACTTGGTCAGCCTATCCACAACTACCCATACTGCATCAAACATCCTCTGAGCCTGTGGGAGTCCAACTACAAAGTCCATGGTGATACGCTCCCACTTCCACTTCCACTCGAGAAGCTGAATCTGCTGCATCAATCCACCGGGTCTCTAGTGCTCGTACTTAACCTGCAGACAGTTCAAACACCGATCTACGTAAGCTACAATATCCTTTTTCATCCTCCGCACCAATAGTGTTGCCGCAAGTCCTGATTCATCTTCGCGGCGCCTAGATGAATAGAATATCGGGAACTATGGGCCTCCTGAAGCATCAACTCATGAATACCATCCACATCAGGTACACAAATCCAACCATGCATCCTCAAAACTCCCTCAACATCAACTGTAACCTGCTTGGCATCTTCGTGCCTGACTCTATCTCTAAGAAAACATAAATGATGATCATCATACTACCTGGCCCGAACACGGTAATACAATAAAGAACGGACCAGGGTATGGGCCAAAACACTGCCAGTCTCAGAAACCTCCAATCTCACAAATCGGTTGGCTAAAGCCTGAACATTCAAAGCAAGAGGTCGCTCTTCGACTGAGAAATAGGAAAGACTACCCATACTGGCTGACTTCCGGCTCAAAGCATTGGCCACCACATTGGCCTTCCACAGATGATAAAGAATGGTAATATCATAATCCTTCAGAAACTCTAACCATCTCCTCTGCCTCATGTTCAAATCCTTCTGTTTGAACAGATACTGTAAGCTCTTATAATCTGTGAACACCTCACATGGCACACCATACAAATAATGCCTCCAAATCTTTAATGCATGCACAATAGTTGCTAACTACAAGTCATGGACTGGATAGATCTTCTCATGAACCTTCAACTGACGAGAAGCATAGGCTATAACCTTGCCATCCTGCATCAACACTACACCAAGCCCAACTCGTGAAGCATCACAATACACGGTATACGATCCTGAAAGTGTGGGAAAAACTAACACTAGTGCCGTGGTCAAGGCTGGATTGAGCTTCTGAAAGCTCTCCTCACATTTATCAGACCACCTGGACTGGGCAATCTTCTGAGTCAACCTGGTCATCGGGGCTGCAATGGATGAAAATCCCTCCACAAACCGGCGATAATAACCTGCTAAGCCCAAGAAACTCCGGATCTCTGTAGTTGAGGTGGGTCTAGGCCAATCTCTGACTGCTGAAATCTTCTTGGGATCTACCTGAACACCCTTTGAAGATACCACATGGCCTAGAAATGCAACTGAACTCAACTAGAACTCACACTTGGAAAATTTGGCATACAACTGACTATCCCTCAAAGTTTGGAGGACGACTCTAAGGTGTTGCTCATGCTCCTCTCGGCTGCGAGAGTAAATCAAAATATCATCAATGAAAACAATCACAAATGAGTCCAAATAAGGCCTGACACACGCGGTGCATCAACTCCATAAAAGCAGCGGGGGCATTTGTCAGCCCAAATGACATCATCAAGAACTCATAATGCCCATAATGAGTGCAAAAGGCTGTCTTAGGTACATTATACGCCCTAATCCTCAGCTGGTGGTAACCAGATCTCAAGTCAATCTTGAAAAACATTGAAGCACCTTGAAGCTGGTAGAATAAATCATCAATCCTCGGCAAGGGATACTTGTTCTTAATAGTAACCTTATTTAACTACCGGTAGTCAATCCACATCCTCATCGAGCCATCTTTCTTCTTGACAAACAATACTGGAGCACCCCAAGGAGAAACACTAGGCCTAATGAAGCCTTTATCTAACAAATCCTACAACTAATCTTTCAACTCCTTCAACTCTGATGGGGCCATACGATACGGCGGAGTTGAAATAGGCTAGGTGCCCTGAGCTAACTCAATACCAAAATCAATATCCCTGTCAGGTGGCATACCCGGCAGGTCAGCAGGGAATACCTCTGGAAACTCATGAACCACAGGCACAGACTCCAGGGAAGGAACCTCAGCATTAGAATCACGAACGTAGGCCAGATAGGACAAACAACCCTTCTCGACCATGCGTCGAGCCTTCATATAAGAAATGACTCTACTAGAAGAATGACTAGGAGTCCCCCTCCACTCCAAGCGAGGAACCCCTGGCAAGGCCAAGGTCACTGTCTTGGCATGACAGTCCAGAATAGCATAATAGGGGGATAACCAATCCATCCCCAAAATAACATCGAAGTCAACCATATCAAGAAGCAAAAGATCAACATGAGTCTCCAGACCACCAATGACTACTAAGAAAGCACGGTAGACTCGATCTATCACTATAGAATCACCCACCGCTGTAGACACATGCATATCAGTACTCAAGGAATCACGGGGCATACTCAAATAAGGGGCAAAATATGAAGACACATAGGAGAAAGTAGATCCCGGATCAAATAAAACCGAAGCATCTCTGCTGCAAATTGAAACCATACATGTAATAACTGCATCAGAGGCCTCAGCCTCTTGCCTGGCAGAAATGGCATAGCACCGGGGCACAACCCCTCCGATCTAAACATCTCTGGGTCGACCTACTACGGGTTGACCTCTACCTCTCATGGCCTGTCCTCCACTTCTATGAGTCTGACCTCCATCTCTGGCACCTCGACCTCCACCCCTAGCTGGCTGAGGGGGTGGGGGTTCGTCTGGTGCGGGACTCATAGCACGAGAACCCGGATGCTGAGAACTACCAGAAGCTCGGGGCTAGTAATGTGCCCTGGATCACCACAAGAGTAACAAGCCCTCTGTTGCTGAGGCTGCTGGCCCTGAAACTTTCCCTGTCAACCAGAATAACCACCCTGGAAGCTATAAAGCGGCGGTGCACTGATAGGAGCTGATGGTGCACTGCTAGATACCTGAAGCACTGACTGGAACGACCGAGGAGGATGACTTCTGCCAAAGGAATCTCTGCCTCCAGATGAGGCACCACTGAAATGACTGGAATGGCGAGGTATCTTGTCAGACCCCTGAACACTGCCCTGTTATAAGACCATCTGAATACGCTTGGCCACATTGGCCGCCTCCTGGAATGAAATATCAGTACCTGTCTCTCTGGCCATATGGAGTCTAATCGGCTGAGCTAGACCCTCAATAAACCTCCTCATCCTCTCACGGTCAGTGGGGAGTATCATGATAGCGTGTCGGGCCCAGAGTGATGAACCTGGTCTCATACTATGTAACAGTCGTAGATCCCCGCTAGAGGCGCTCAAACTGCCTCTGAAGACCCTCCCTCTGAGTAACTGGTAGAAAATTCTCCAAGAATAACTCGGAGAACTGAGCCCAAGTCAAAGGCGAAGACCCAGCTGGTCTAGTCAAACAGTAGTCCCTCTACCAAGTCTTGGCGGTACCAGAAAGACGGAATGTAGCAAAATCAACTCCATTGGAATCCACGATGCCCATGTTGCGAAGAACCTCATAGCAACTGTCCAAGAAATCCTGGGGATCCTCTGATTATGCACCAGTAAATGTAGTAGAAAATAGCTTGGTGAACCGATCCAACCTCCACAAAGCATCGGTAAACATGGCTACCCCCTCAACTACATGTGCCACAAAACCCGGGTGAGTATCTCCAGCTGCTTGAGGTGCTGGAGTTTGGAACTGAGGAGCTAGCTACTCTCGTGTGCGGGTAGCAGGAGTCTGAGTCCCTCCCCCAGCCTGAGAGACGGCTGGTGCAGTGAGAAGAAGACCAGCCTGAGCCACGCTCTCTATAAGACCCACTAAACGGACCAGAGCATCCTGAAGAACCGGGGTGGCAATGAACCCCTCCAGGACCTGAGCTGGTCCAACTGGAATTGCATGAGCAGGAACCTCACCGGCAAAGTCTACCCGTGAGTCCTCCGGCGGAGCCCTAGCTCTGCCTCGGCCTCTAGCACGGACTCGACCCCTCGCAGGAGCTACAACAGGAGGATCAGGATGCTGATCAGTAGAGGAGGAAGCACGCGTTCTCTCCATCTGCGAGAGAATATAATAAAAAATCAGTTAGCATTTAGAATCAAACTGCACGATAGAGAAGAAGAAATGTGAAGTTATTCCTAACCTTGCAGCCTCTGGGGGATAAGTACAGACGTCTCTGTACCGATCCCTCAGACTCTACAAGTTTGTCCGTGAATTGTCAGACCTAAGCAACCTAGTGCTCTGATACCAACTTGTCACGACCCGAAATCCTACCTTCAGGTCGTGATGGCGTCTAACATTGAACTCGCTAGACAACCCAACGTTACCAGTTATTCCGATTTATTCCTTTGATGTTTAGCATTTTTAAAAGTGACATATAAGAACAAATAGATAGAGAAAGCGGAAGGTAAGAAATTCAACATCCTAAACAATAATTCGTACAAAAAAAATTCCTTAAACATACCCCCAAGAATGGTGTCACAAATTCACGAACATTCTAAGATTTTTGCTAAAAACAAAGTCTGAACAAAACAATACAACTGTCTCGGAAGTACAAGAGAAGACAAAAATAAAAAGGAATGAGATAGGAGGTGACACCTGCAGGACTACCTCAGTGTCGCATGTGGACTGAAGGACACTCCCTCGATCACTGTCCACCGGGTCCGGTACCGTAATCTGCACAACATAAAGAAGTGCAGGTGTAGCATCAGAACAACCGACCCCATGTACTAAGTAAGTACCGAGCCTAACCTTGGGGAAGTAGTGACGAGGCTAGGACACGACAAATAATAAACACATGTGCAATTCAATAATATATAATAGAAATAATGGCAGGAAGTAAACAGTTAAGTACTAATACGGGAAGAACATGTCAGGGTACAAAGGGGAAAAACACTTATTGAGTAACAGAACATGACAACCGTCTAGTATCAGAATAACAACAGAGAACAAACAAGTGCACGGTATCACCCTTCGTGCTTTACTCTCGTTCTCACTAAATCAAGTGCACGACATCACCCTTCGTGCTTTGATCTCATTCTCACCAAAACAAGGGCACGACATCACCCTTCGTGCTTTTACCTCACAATATCATGGCACGCATTATCCTTCGTGCATTATCTCTCATATCTTGTCACGACATCACCCTTCGTGCTTTTAAAATCACAATATAGGCACGTCATTAACCTTCGTGCTTTTAAATATAAATCATGGCATGGAATCACCCTTCGTGCTTTACACTCATCCTCTCCCAACAATAACCAGAACAACAATTTGGCAAGGAAGAACCACAATACAAACCATAATTTACAACATCCCGGCAAGGGAACAATAACAGAAATATCACCGTCCCGGCAAGAGACCCAGCTATTACCAATCTCATTGAACGTATAACATAACCAAATAATCCTCAACCGAACAACTAATCAACAGTGTTCAAAACCAAGTATTTCTAACAATTGAATAATCTCCAAAATAGAAGCTACTTCATAACAAAGTGGATATCGAAGAAAAACACATATACCATAAGATATGACTCACGTGCATGCTTGACAACAAGGTACAGGTACTCGTCACCTTACCTATACATTGAACATGATAATAACACGTAGCACATATGACTGGACGCCTATTCCCTCAAGCTAAGGTTAGGCCAAACACTTACCTCGACTCCAAGAATCCAAATCAAGCCTCTAGCACTGCTTTCCCTCTCGAATTCAACTCCGAAAGGACAGTATCTAGACATAATCGACTCAACAATATCAATAATGACTCAATAATTCAATCCCAAAGCCTAAATATGCATTTCCCATCATTCTTCCAAAAATACCAAAATTCGATCCCGTGCCCGCTTGGTCCAAACCCGAGGTTCGAACCAAAACCCGATCACCCATTCCCCCACAAGCCCGAATATATAATGTATTTTGAAATCCGGCCCTTAAATGAGGTTGAACTCCCAAAAATTCCAAAAGCCCTAACTCTACCCAAAACCCCCAATTTCTAACTTTTAACCCGTGATTTTAGGCTTAGAATCTAATAATAGTTGATGAAAATGAAAGAAGACGGAGTTAAGAACACTTATGAAGTTATGTAGGAAAAGTCTCCTAAGAATCGCCCAAGAAGAGTGGAATAGAAGAAAATGGTGAAAGATGTCAAAATCCCGTAATGGGTATTCTGTTTTTGAGCATTTAAATAACTGGGCGAAATTTGCTACCGCGATCACGACATGTGCCCTGCGATCGCGGAGGGTACTGGTCTTGGACTTATGCGATCGCGAAGTGAAGGCTGCGATCGCAGAGAAACCGAACGTGGACCCACGCGATCGCGGGCCGATTGATGCGATCGCAGAAGGGAAAGTACCCAGCCCCCTCTCCAGCTCTCCTATACTCTATGTGATCGCGGACAACTCTATGCGATCGCATAGAGGAAACTGACCCCCCCCCCCCACTTAAATCTATGCGATCGCATCTAACCGTACGCGATCGCATAGAACAAAGCATCAAACACCAGGAACAACCCATTTACACAAGATTTTTCCTAAGTTTAGCACCCCGACACCTACCGAAACTCACCCGAGCCCTCTGGCCCAAAACCAAATATACACACGACTTCAAAATCATCCTACGAACTTATTCGAGTAATTAAACCACTAAAATAACATAAAAATAATGAATTAAACTTATAAATCCATAGAATTTTCTCAAACTTCATAAACTTCTAAATTCTCAAATTTTGATCCGAAACACGTCAAACTAAGTCCGTTTCTTACCAAATTTCACAGATAACTCACTAACACATACTGAATCTGTTCCGAGCTCCGGAACCATAATACGGGCTCGGTAACACAGATTTCACATCAAAGTTCATTTTCAAAAGTCTTTCATATTTTAGAAAATAATTTTCTTTAAAAATTCATTTCTCGGGCTTGAGACCTCGGAATTCGATTCCGGGCATATGCCCAAGTCCCATATTTTCCTAGGGACCCTCCGGGACTGTCAAATCACGAGTCCAGGCCCGTTTACCAAAAATGTTGATCAAAGTCAACTTTATTCCATTAATTATCATAAATTCATCTGTTCAACACATTTCCACATATAGACTTCCCGGCTACGCTCTCGGTTTGTGCACGCACATCGAGGTTAGATTAACGGAGGCTTTCGGGGCCTCAAAACATAGTTTTTGCTAAATTTACACAAGATGACCTTTTGGGTCATCACAAATTCTTACACTATCGGTATATTTTAACTTGTTATAACCTTATTTTTCAGGTTACCGAGTTCATATTTTATAACAAATAGTATATAGTTATCTTTTAGCAATTTGATAATGTAATTCTTTCAGGGGTCGTTTGGTTAGAAATAAGTTATTCATAATTAATTATTCCGGAATAACTTATCCGTGGATTATAATCCCACCCTTCCATAGAGATAAAATAACCCTACAATCCCAAAATTACTTCACATGCACTAAACAAAAGAAAAACAACACACAACAAAGCCATTCTATTCACTGGAAAAACTAAACGAGAAGATAACATTGTATATATAGAAGTTATCAAATATCAGAGTTTTCATTTTTTATATTATAAATAATATAGAGGGCTGGAAAAAGAGTACGTCATATTTGTACAAGCTATAATGACGAGTGGTGTCATCGAACGCATGATATGAGAAAGACGTTGAGAACTTTCACATTATGGCGAAGAAGTTTCCGTTTATGTCGAAAGAGTTTAATTTATGTACATTGACAGCGTAAAAATACATTCATATCATCATATCACCTATATAACTCATATGCCAAAGCGGAGCTACCTAAGTCAAAGGACGCCGAAAAATTATTTTGTATAGTTAGGTTAACTTATTGTGTATATATATTAGTATTATATTTTGAATCCTCTTTGCGTTTCCTTCTATATATTTGACACTCATTAGTGAAATTTTTATATCCGCACTTCTTGTGCCGAGAGTCTATCGGAAACAGTTTTTCTACTCATCCAGAGTAGGGCCGGACTCTAGATAGGACCAAATTGTAAATTGGTAATCAACAACAACAACCCAACCGAATTCCACTACTGACGTATGGGGAGGGAAGAATGTACGCAAACTTTATTCCTACCCCGAAGAAATAGAGAGCCTGTTTTCGAGAGACCTTCGGCTCAGAGACAATAGATCAATAACCACAACATAAACAAAAAAATAGTATCTGCATCGTAAAATACAACAAATAAATAGAAATGCCAAAATGAAAAAGACAGGCCAAAAAAAAAAAAAAAAAAAAAAAAAAAAAAAAAAAAAACCAATTGTAAATTTGTAATATTTGTTTTTTACTCTTATTATGTCGTGAGTAATGGTTCCCATAATGTACAGTTCATATATTATCTAAGATTGGATCCTCCATGTTATGACCCAAGGGGTCATTTTATGAATTAAGACTCTGTTCTAGGTTTCTTAGTCATAAAAAGACTAATTTTAATTACCTCGATTTGTGTGCACAGTCCGGACGTAAAACCGGAAAGCTTTTATGTGAAAATATAAGAAATAATAATTTTTTGAATTAAAATTTAGTTTTTGATGACTTGAGTCAACATTTTTAGTGAATGGACCGGGATCTGTGTTCCGACAATCTCGGGAGGTCCGCAGTAAAATATGGGAGTTGGGCGTATGCCCGGAAATGAATTCCGAGGTCCCAAGCCTTAGAAATCAATTTTTGAAAGAAATTATTTTGCTGAATTATTAATGAACTAAAGAAAAGAATTAATGTTTGAAACCATTGGTGTCAGGCTCGTATTTTTGGTTCCGGAGCCCGGTACAAATTTGTTATCGTATTTGAATACTAACTGTGAAGTTTGGTGAGAATCGGAGTTTATTTGACGTAATTCGGACGTCCGGTTGAGAAATAGTGAAATTGAAGTGTTCTTGAGAAAATGATGAGTTTTGAGGTTTAATTCATAGTTTTACATGTTATTTTCCTAATTTGATTGCACGAGCAAGTCCATATGATATTTTTAGACTTGCGTGCATGTTTGGTTTAGAATCCCGAGGGCTCGGGTGAGTTTCGAATAGGTTTGGGTTGTGTTGCGCTCGTTCTTTCTTATTCTTCGACGTTATTTCTTCAAGCATGAATGATATCATATTGAACAAATGAGCTCCGATTTCTGTTTTGAATGAAGCATTAGATCCTTATCGTAATTACAGACCCGTAGCAAAAAGAATCGTCGAATTCGGGCATCGTATGAGGATTTTATCGTTTCGTATAAGAAACGAGGCTGAATATCGTTTCGTATGAGGATTTTTATGGTTATATTTTAATTACCCAATATTTTTCATCACTTTTTAATCAAAAACTAAGAATTTTCATGGTAAAAATTGACGGCTTGGGTAAGATTAGGAAATTTTGTAAAAATCGAATCTTTACCTCATGGGTGAATGGGTAAACGTAATTTGGTTCGAACCCCGAGTTTGGACCAAGCGGGCCCAGGGTTGGGTTTTAACTTTTTTTTGAGAAAACTTAGGAAAAATTATAATTTTCAGTAAAGTTAGTTCCTTTAGCATTAATTAATGATATTGCGTTAATTTTGATTAGATTCGAGTGTATTTGTAACGACCCGACCGGTAGTTTTGTGTTCTAGGACCCCGTGCCATTAAATGAGATTTCCCGTAGTTGCTTTTACTGATTATGACTTGCAGGGACGGGTGGTTCGAGGTTTGGAGGAGTTGGAGTAGTATAGGAACACTTAGTTCCCTAAGTTGGCCTTAAAGGCCAAGTTTGACTCAAATCAACATTTTCAGTAAACGACCCCGGAATCGAGATCCGAAGATTCCAGTAGGTTCGATGATGATTTCAGACTTGGGCGTGTGTTCGGAACGAGTTTTGGATGGCCCGGGAGCATTTCGGTGCCAAATAGTGAAGTAAGAATGTCCTTAAGTTCAAATTGAGGTTTGGAATGTGTTTTTGTGTTATCGAGGTCCGAACGGAATTCCGAGACCGGGAATAGTTCAATTATGTCATTTATAACTTGCTCGCAAAATTTGGTGTCATTTTGAGTAGTATAGATATGTTGGCGCATTGTTAGCAAATTCAAGAACTTGAAGTTCTTAAGTTTGATCCAATAGGTTTTTGGGTGTGATTTATAGATTTAGCGTTGTTTCAGACGTTCTGAAGGCTCGAGCGAGCCCCTATTATGATTTGGGACTTGTTGGTATATTTGGATGGGGTCTCGGGTGGGCCCAGATGCCTTTTGGGCACCGAGCAAGGCAAAACTAGCCTAAAATGACTGCTGGTGCACCAGGTCTGGTGCGACCGCACCTGCGGAAGTCCAGTCGCAGGTGCGAGACCGCCCCTATTGTCCCAGTCTCGCAGGTGCGACTCCTGAGGGAGTTGCCAATTTTTGCAGGTGCGGGCCCCTTTCCGCATGAGCGGAGGCACAGGTGCGCACTTCCCATCGCAGGTGCGAAACCAGGCCCCCTTATCCTTCTTCGCAGGTGCGGTCCTCGAGCCGCAGGTGCGAAAAGCTTGTAGGCAGTGCACTTCG
>ML355275.1:2912-56568 GCA_005239505.1 Nicotiana paniculata
TTTTTTTAAAGAAAAACTTCTAAAGAAACATTTATGGATTTTGTTTCTGATTTTTGGAAGAAAGACTTCTATAGGAGAAAGAGATTTTTTTTTGGGATTTTTGATTTTATTTTCATTTTTATTTTTGTATTTTTTTTTTTGTGAAAAATACTTCAAGATAAACAAAAAAGTATTTTAGATTTTGATTTTTCATTGAATTTTTTTTTGAAATTTTTGAAATGAAGACCTCTAAAGAAGAAAATAAAATATTCGGAATTTTTTTTCTTTTTTTTTTTTTTTTTTTTTTTTTTTTTTTAATAATTAGNAAAAATATTTTCGATTTTTTTTTTTTTTGGGTTATGTGCAAAAGACTTCTAAAAGTAGTGAATTTTTGTTTTTTGAAGGAAAGACCTCTAAAAATTCTTTTGTCTTTTGTTTTGAACTTTGGGAATTTCAAAAGTTAGAAGAAAATATTTTTGTTGGATTTCATCTTTTGTAATCTTTTTTTTTTTTTTAAGAATAAAGAAAATATTTTTGGATTTCGAATGTTGCCTCTGCATTTTCAAAAGAGGGATTGTTAAAGAAAGAAAAAATAAATTGTATTTTTGTTTTCTGATTTTTTTTTTGTTTCGAAAAATTATTTCTGAAGGATATGTTTGATTTTGAGTATTTATTGATTTTATTTCCCTTAATTTTTTTTTTTACTTTTTTAACATATGAAAGAATTTGGAAAGAAGGAAAATATTCTTTTTATTTTGGGTTTAAAATCCTTTTCTTTTTTCTTATTTATTTGGGATTTTTTAAGGAGGGATTTAAAGGAAGATAATTTTGAATTTATAAAAAGTGAGTCTCAAAGGAATACTTTCCATAGAAGGAAATAAAGGAATTCTTTTTCTTTTAATTTTATTTTTTTTGGGGAGTTTTGGAAAATAAAAGGTACAAAATAGTTTTTGGGATTTTGATTTAATTTGTCTTTTTTCTTTTTCGGATGAAAAGTATTTTTGGGTTCTAAAACAATTAATTTTCTTTTATCTTTTACTTGTTTGAAATTTCCTAAGAAAATATTCCTAAAGAAGAAATTAAACGAAAATATCTTTTTTTGGATCTTTTTTTTTTTTAATATTATTGGGGTGGAATTAAAGAAAATATTTTTGAATTTTTGAAAATTGGGGTCGGGACCGATGAGGTTTGGCTACGTATCTCACATCCTGTGAGAATCAGACCTGCATAGTTCTGCCAGTTTTGACGGAACCGGGGAATATGACTTTTGAGAATATTTATTTATTTCCTATCTTTTAGACATAGTTTCATGATTTCAAATACATATCTCTCACTCTTTATTTTTTTTATTTTCTTTCCTATTCTAGAAGCCGGTCAACATGCATGCCGAAACAAACAAATACCAAGAAGCACGTAAGATACATCAGGATGTTCTTTTATTTTGGGTTCACCTATCCTAGACGGATCCAACCCCTGTGTTGAGTCCCCTAAGTCAAATGCACGTGATGCAAAAAACGCACTTACTATGGATTCGGCATGAGGTTATGTCATTCTAGGTTTGAATCCTGGGTTTTGTTCTACACCAGGCTTACACGAGCGGACAGCTCGAGCCGAGGTCGGGGCAGCGTACCGGGAATACAGAAGCTTCACCGGCTTTGCAATATGTCCGTACCTCGTTCTAAAATTTGGATATGACTCTAACAGAAAAGAAGTCACACGGAGTGCACACTTCCCAGATGATTTAGAAGACTTAGAGAGAAGAGAGTTTCATAACAGTTTATATACAGTTCAGATAATATCAAAGATGTAAAAAGCGACATTTAGCACGTTAGGTTTAAACATGTAAAGATCAGATAATAAAGCCAAATAAAACATTTTATTCTAAGCTCGAATTCTTGAACCCTAAACTAGAGATTCTGGGTTCTTATCCCCAGCAGAGTCGCCAAAGATGTCACACCTCCTTTTTCACCCCTGGATAAATAAAGGGGTAATAAGGGAATTTTTCCACTTTAAGTGACATTATTCGATTATGGGATTTATTATTGTTTTTCAGAGTCGCCACCCCAAATTTTTAACGATGTTCCGGGACACCGTTTTGTTTTGAGAAATCCCAAACCGAGGAAAATTTGACTTTGTTTTAATTTTTTTGCGACCAGAGATCCGAGTAAGGAATTCTGTTAACCCAGTATAAGGTGTTAGGCACTCTCGAATTCCGTAGTTCTAGCACGGTCACTTAACTATTATTAATTGGCCTAATTATCTTATTATTTACATGTTTTAAACCTATTGTGCTTTTTAGTCTTTTTCACTTTTTAGCCGCTTTTATGGATTTATCTTGAAACAAGTCACGATAGCGTGAACTTGTTTGTTTTTGGACACATTATATCTGCGTCACATGAAATGCACCCGCAATTACAACATGTGATTTTTATTATAATTTGAAGTTGAAGACGGGAATATGAGTTGTCGCACCCGAGTGTAGATTACGCAGTCAAGATTATGGTCATGATAGTTTTAAAGTGCCTATTTAAGGTGATGTTTGATTATTCTTTATGGTTTCTATTTGAAAGAACATTTTAGTTTTAAAATCAATTAGGACGTTTATGGTTTTATCTTGGACAAGTTACGATGGCGTACACTTGTTGTTTTTGAACACATGGCAATCACGTTGCATTAAATGCACCCATGGTTGCTATATGCATTTTATTAGTTGTTTGGAGTGAGGGTCGGGGGCATGAGTTGCCACTCCCGAGTGTAGTTTATAGTAATTTGAGATAATGGTTGATTCTTTTCCAAATTTCAACCTAAAGGATATGTGAAAAATTGTTTTAGCTTAAATTCTAAAGGACACAAATCTTGGGCTATGGCCATATTTAGCCCAAGTTATCATTTAACCCTTTTGGCCAATCCTAATTGTGGCTAATTTATAGGGAGGTCACTAGTTCAGGAAATCCAACTAAGTCCTAATAATCTTTACTTTTCACTTTGATGAATAAACATGAAATATGGTAATCAAAATACATGTTCATTCATACATGCACTTATGAGCATAACACAATGGATTTTCTGATTTTTTTCATTTTTTGGGCGGCCTAAACATAAATCGAAAATACTCATTAAATTTGAAATGGATTGGCAAGGCAAAGTCATGCTACTTTCAGAACTTTTATGATTTCTAGCAAAAAGATCGAACCACAGGCAATCTTATTAATTTTTGAGATAGTAATTTTTATCAATTTAAAACAACCTGATCTCATGTTTCTAAAGGCTTAAAATTCACACATGTATACATTGATTTTTCGCATATTTATAAGACACAAAATAAACTGAAGATAATCTACTGTTATTTATGTCGAAACTCTAACTGAACTTTGGGACAACCATTTTTTGAGATCCAGCGAAGGTTTTTGCAGATTTCACATACGTTCTTTGCCTAATACTATTTTCAGAATAAATTGAATGTAAATTCGAATTTTAGGAAAAAACATGAATAAAACTGAAATTAAGTGTACATGCCAGTCCTTATTACAACTAAAATTATATACAACAAAAACTCATATGCACTATAAAAGAATGAATCTGATCATAACAGAGATCAGATTCGACTCTTTACATGCTGCTCCCATAGTGAGATAAGATCTAAGTCGTCCAAACCAACATATATAAGCATCTTATGGGGGTGAATTTGACCATTTAAAGGGTCAGATTCACTACCCTTTAATGCTAGCTAGTGAATCTATTATGACTTCAGGGATATAGAATTAATCACAGAAGCCTCTAAGAGATAATTCTACTGTTATAATCACACATAGATGAACAACTAGATTTTAACAAGCAATTACAGATTTAGCAGAAAGAAAGGCAACATGTTTTATGCATTTTTTCTTAGATTGAATCTAATTATAAGGGAGAGTCTGGTTCAAACCCAGAGATACAAACTTGCTCTAACAACCATACCAATACTTTAACCAGTATTCGTTTGAACATTTTGACAATTCTTGGCTTTTTAGAGAATGAATCAAACCATACAAGGGTTCAGATTCTTTACTCTACAGCCCTTCTTGACTACATGTTGTATACCCTTTAAGGGGTGAATTTCAGGCATCTACACTACTGTTTTGTGCACTATTATGAGGTGAATTTGATCATTGATGGGTCAAATTCATCCACCCTAGTGCTAATGCTAACCTATCTAGAGACTTGCTTGTTGAATCTCTTTATTGACCAAAGAGACTCAATTGAAAGCATATTTTCTGCATACTTATAGAGAGAACCTAACCATAGAGAAGGTCAGGTTCTACACCATAGTGCAGCCCTTTTTTGGAAAGTAGAACCACGATTGTCAACAACATTTATATACCTTTAGCCTGAAATAAACAGAATACTCCAGTAAATAAATACCAACAGCAAAACAATACCTATCACACTCACAAAATCATTATCATGCCAATAAGCATCTATACAGTCACTTTTACATAAAGTAGAAAAAACAACATCATTTATCAAGAACAACTAGTTTAAACAGTGAGTAGAAAAAGAATATTCCAGTCCAACATTTCATTGAGAACAAATGAGTTAATACATACCTTTTTAAGAGTAAAGCAGCAAAAAGGGACTTGACCAAATAAAGGTCAAGGATGGACAATAATCAACAAAAGAAAGAAGATTCAGCAGCAGCAAACAGCAAACCAGAGCAAACCCAGTATCCCAGATTGACCGAGAACTCTTGGATACGAGTGTTTATGGTTCCCAAAATCAGAATCCAAAGGAAAGAAACAGAAGCTGAAAACTAGACCATATCTTTATGAACTTGATTCCAAAAGAAATAAGATTTCTCTTTGCTTTTCTACTAATACTTTTTTTTTTTGAAATTTTTAGTTTATGAATGGACAAT
Source organism: Nicotiana paniculata (assembly GCA_005239505.1). Classification (NCBI taxonomy): domain Eukaryota; kingdom Viridiplantae; phylum Streptophyta; class Magnoliopsida; order Solanales; family Solanaceae; genus Nicotiana; species Nicotiana paniculata. The sequence goes on from ML355275.1 coordinate 7,786, forward strand.
ACTCTGATTTTTCTGTGCTTTCAAATTGCTTTCAGCATCTCAGAAAAGTGTAAAAAACGTAAACCCTTCATCTCTAAAAAGAGGGTCTATTTATAGGATATTTGGGAATGGGATATTCTTTTGAATATTCCCTATCCAAAGCTGAAAAAACACACACAATAGTACATAGGGCAGCTGTCAACCCTATCTTTGGGACAGCGGCCCATATACTAGAACTTTGTTACTCATTAAAAGACCTCTTTACCCTTGCAAATCTGATTTCTTAATATATATTTCCTAATGTACCCCTTGAAGCCCCTGTATTTACCATTAGGTAACCAGGGTTACTTGCTTGGGTTATCATTTAACTCTAGTTAACTAACACTAGTTATGTCCCTTAGGTGACTTCTAGTTGTTCTTTAATCAGGGTTAGGTTAACTAATTAAAGGTTAATTGGTTAAATGTCTAAAGATAGTTTTCATACTAATTATCTATGTTTAAGTTAATTAAATAAAGTAGTTCAATCAATTTAATTCCTTAATTTAAGCTAACTGACTTAGTTAAGTTAATTCAATTTGATTACCTAAAATCAGAGGCTTAACCAATTACTAAGCTTAGGTTTAAATAAATTATTTAATTAGTTTAATTGGGCTTAATTAAGGTTAGTCAACATAGTTTTCTTAACTTAGGTTAATTGATTTGTTTTAGTTAATCAAACCTAAACTAATTATCTTAAACAAAAAAAGAAATTTTTTCCAGTTAATTACTCAAGAGGCTACCTAAGTTAGTTTTAGGTTGAAGGAGTTGAAATTATTTTAATGCGAGACTAGGTGACTCATTTGTTTTTTAGACTTAGTCAGTTGCTTATCTTAGCTGCCAGTTCAAGCTTAACCAGTTGATTAGGCTCTTAGAATTAGTATTGTAACTAAACTATTAGTTTTCAAAGGTATATTTAGTTAATCGAGTATAATTATCTCCTAATTACCTAAAGCGACTTCATTAAACAACTAACTAACACGTACTGATTAATTTATACTAATTAATTAACATATACTAAAAGGAATTATTAACAAAGAATCATAGCCATTAATCGACAAACCGAATTAAACTTAACATGATAAAACTGGAACAGGGTTAAAAAATAATTAAGAGAAACAAGTAAAGGAAACAAAATGTATTTGTTGCAGGTTTCTTTTAACAGAAAAAAAAAATACCGAAAAGGAATTACAACATATAGTTCTATTGTAAAACAATACCGTTAAGTTAAACATCTTGTTGCTTTTGGTTCTTCTTAGTCAACGAAGAACAGATTAACAATAATTAATCAACGAACAAGAAGAGAAAGGAGAAGAAGAAAAAAAAATGAACCAAAAGAAAACAAATCAAATAAACTGAAATAGCCTAAAATAGTGATTGACATGAGATTTTGTTTTAGTAACATGCAAAATAATAGGGAGGGAAAGAGAATACCCATTAAAAGGTTTGGGCGGAAAGAGTGAAATGGCCGGACCATGGCCGGATTCCGGAGGGTTTGTAAACGAGTCAAACCCACATGAATCAATTTCTCTTATCAAGAGCAACTGACTCATGTAGGTCTGAATTGTTGAATCGTTCGAAGTCGACTGTCGTAGCATTTTAGGTTTTTCAGATTCTTAGATCTGAAATCAGGTGATTTTGGGTGGGATTTCGGTGGAATCAATGATGGGAGGTGATTGAGGGAAGGTTGAGGATCATCTGGTTAAAATTTGGGGTCGATTGGAGAAATTCCGCTGCCGGGGGCGATTTCCGATCGGCGGAACCCTACTAGGGTTTGGTCGAGACAGAAGAGAGAGAGATGGAGGGATGAGGGCGGCTAGGGTTTTGGGGGGTTAAGCTTTGAATGAAATGAGGGGGGTGGTGAGTGTTTGGACAGTTTTATAGTGGGTGTGTGAGGGGTTCCCAGCCGTTTGATCTAATTCAATCAATGGCTGGGATTGATCCTTAATTAAATGGGGTCGTTTGGGTAGTGTAGGGGCAGGCCGGGTGGGCTATGGGATTTGGGCTGGGTTGTTTGAGTGTATAGAGATAGGGATTGGGCCTGGGTATTTCTTGGCCCAGGTCCGATTTAATTCTCTTTTTAAACTAATCTAAACTACTTAATTAATTCAAATTAACTTAAAACTCCACAAAAATGTATTAATTAATTCTAACTCCGTCTAATTAGAGATTTATTGGTAAATAAATTAAGGATGAAACAATTAATTTGACACTCATATATTTCAAAAGAAAAAATCAATTTTCACAATTTGTTCGAAAAAATGACTAAATTTAGCAATTAGTTATTAAAACTACATTACATCAAATAATCATCATCTGTTTGTTATTTTATTTAATTAGTTACAAATAATGAATGTCATTCCTTGATAATAATGATGCGCCTAATTACGCAAATTTAAATAATTTTAAAGGATGAATTATGAATATGCAATGCAAAATAATTCACAATTAGAACTAAAATTGAACAAAAATTTGTGAAATTAATTTATTTTATTGAATTTTGTAGGAGTATATGGTGGGTGAAAAATCACATGCTCCCACCTGTGATGACCGAATCTGAAGCAACGGCCTCTTAACGGGCTGGAAGAGCATAATACCTGGCCTGTCCTCCCCCTCTAGGGTGACCTCGACGTCCCCGACCTCCACCTCGAGCTGTTTGATAAGGTGGGGTAGCAGCTGGGGCTGGGAGAATAGCTGGAGGACCTAGTGGAGCACGTAGGGCCTGATAAGACTGAGATGGTGCACCCCTCCTAGCTCTGGGCAATCTATAATCACATGGCAAGGGTCAGCATACCCAAAACAACCCCTCAGAGGACCTGGCGGCTGCTGCTGACTCTGAACTGGACTGCTGGACTGGCCGGTGATAGCACCTCGAGCAGGAGACACATAAGATACTGGTGGTGCGTAATAAGGCTCCTAAGGTCTAGGAGAAGCTGGAATACCACTGGCTGCTGGAAGAGCTGAATAAATGGGGCGACTCACAAAACCCTTACCATACCGTGCTACCGGTGCACAAACTCCCGAAAAATGACCAGTCTATCGAGACCTCTTGGCCTCTCTCTCCTCCTTGCCCCAGGCTAGCATACTCTCAATCCTCCGGAAAATACTCACGGCCTGCTGATAAGTGATATATGTCTCCAACTATCTGGCCATACTGGTCCGAATACTGGGGTGGAGTCCCTCAATGAAACGTCGAACCCTCTCTCTGATAGTGACGACCAAGGCTGGTGCATGACGAGCCAAATCGCTGAAACGGATTGCATACTGTAACACAGTCATGTACCCTAGCGTAACTGCTCAAACTCAGCACGCCAAGCATCCCTGGGGCTTTGAGGGACAAACTCAAGTAAGAACATCTCGGAGAACTGAGCCCAAGTAAGTGAGGCTGCCTTGTCCGGACTACTCAGCTCAAAAGCACACCGCCACTGATAAGCTTCTCCCCTCAGCTAGAAAGCGATGAAAGAAACCCCACCCGTCTCCACAATACCCATTTTGTGGAGAATGCGATGACAGTCCTCAAGAAAACCCAGGGCATCATTCGAAGCTAGTCCGCTGAACTCAGGTGGGTGGTACTTCTTGTACCTCTCAAGTCAGAGCTTCTCTGCCTCAGAAATAGCTACCCAAGCCTCATGCTGAGCTGGAGCTGCTGGGGGAATAGGAATATACTTTGGAACCTGCCCAATATGAATTCACTACTCAGGAGTACGGGCTGCGGGAGTCTATGCCACTCCCCCGGCCTGGGACGAAGCTGGAGCTATCGGGAGTAGTCCCGCATGAGAAAGAGTACTGAAGGCACTGAAGAATTGAGCCAATGTCTCCTGGAGGGATGGAGTGATAGTAGGGACCTCTTGTGCCCCTCCAACTGTGGCCGCTAAGGGCTCCTCCGTCTATAATCTAGCCGGTGCTCGGGCTGCACCGCGTGCTCATCCTCTACCCCGGCCCCTACCTCTGGTGGCTCTGATTGGGGTCTCGGGTGCCTGGTCATCAGTACGTCTGGTACGGGTACACACCATCTGTAAGCAAGAATATAATAGAGTTTAAGAATTTTTTTGACGACAGTAACTAGCACGATAAGGAATTCCAAAGAATATGATGCTTCTTAACAGTTACATAGCCTCTCGAAGAAAGATACGGACATCTCCCCACCGATCTACGAGACTCTAATAAACCGAATTGGGACTTGTGACTCCTATGAACCTCGACCCTCTGATACCAACTTGTCACGACCCGAATTACCCTCCGGACGGTCTCGTGACGGCATCTAGTATCAACGACTAGGTAAGACTAAAACATGCGGGAAATAAGGAAATATAACAATAGAAATAGATAGGAAGAAGAAACATATATAACTCAACCGCTCGGCATTTACAACTTTCACTTCCCAAAACCCGGAACGTCACAATAATCACAAGCTCTATAATAGTGTAGCTCCATATAATTGAATAAGGTAAAATGTATATAAGTCTCCTATGCCTAAACTAGAGTATAACGGGACTCGAGGGGTTCTGCGGACGCGACAGAATTACCTCGCGGTCTCCTGGCAGCTGCTAAGTATTCCTAGCCAAAATGTTGTGTACTAGTACCTGGATCTATACATGGAAAACATGCGCAGGAAAGGGCATAAGTACTCCACAATTTGTACATAGTAAGTGCCAAGCCTAACCCTAGTCAGGTAGTGACGAGGCTAGGTTAAGGCTCTACTAGATATTTATAGTAAAACAGTTAAGAATCTAAGCAGAGATAGATAATAAGCTAAAGAAAAAAGTAGAAACGGTAAACTACAAGGAATAGTAAAAGAGAGCCCTCCGCTCAACACAACATATATCTCAATAACAAATATGCAATGCAGTACACGGGGAAAGCTCCCGGAATCTCGTCTGTAGTCCCTATTTAAATATGTTATGTAGTACAGGGGAAAATCTCCCGGAATCTAGTCCGTAGTCCCAATTTAAATATGCTATGTAGTACATGGGGGAAGCTCCCGGTATCTAGTCCATAGTACCAATTAAAATATGCAATGCAATGAATACGAGATACAGTGTATTTGAACAGTTCAACAGGAAATCACAAGCAAATTCAGATAAAACTACCTTAACATGGTACAAATAGTAACAATAGGAGTAACTCAAGTAAGACAGTAGACATGCTCATTCCTAAGCTACACCACACAATCAATATAGGAAATAATGAAATAGGGGTAAATTGATATACGTCATGAAAGGAAAAAAAGTGGAGTTTTAGCAACAATATCCCGTGTACGCACTCGTCACCTCACGTACATGGCGCCCATATAACAAACATAGTATTAAAACAACCTAACGGGAAGTCCCCAACACAGAGTTAGGAAAGACACTTACCTCAACTGCGCTACTCAACCCAAAATCACGCTCTTGCCACGAGTATTTGACTATGGGTGGACCAAATCTATTAAATTCGATTTCATAACGTAAATAACACTTTAAGGAATAAAAATAGCTAATTATTTAGAAGCTAACGCGAAATTAGGAAATTCGCCCAAAAAGTCCCCCGGGCCCACGTATCGGAATCAGGTTAAAATTATATATTCCGGACACTCATTCACTCACGAGTATAACCATATAAGAATCTCACAAATCGGATTTCAAAAACCCAATCACAACGCAATAATTCAGTCTATGAAGTTTATCCAATTTTTCCCAAATTTTCCATCAAAAATTCGAAATTATAGACTAGATTTAAGTTAGGAATCATGGGAATTGGCCTAAGTTGGGTAGAAACTAGGGGGAATTAAATTTATAGGACTTTTGAACACTTAAAGCTATTTATAAGACAAAAGTGTTAAGATTGGTGTAAGAAAGACACTTTCATTGTTAGTATTTAATATTTATAACTAGGTTTAAAAAAAACCCAAACTTTTACAATTATCACAACTGCCCCAAATGGGCCGCACCCTCTCTAATAAATGAAAACCTTCCCCAGCTCCTATTCCCGCTCCCAGCCCCCATTCCTCTTCACAAAAACCTACATTTTTTCTCTTGTTCTTCTACTACTTCTTCTTTCTTCTGTTGTGTTTAATATCTTCTTCTTCTTTCTTCAATCCCAACATTATCTTTCACATATATTCTTCTCTGAGGCTCTTGTTCTTTGTTGAGAAAGATTAGTGGAAAAAGAACAATAACAATTTGATATTGACCCTTGCACCATTGAGAAACACTTGATCGTGATTTGCTAAATTGACTTGTACATTATTTCAAGGGAGATATTGGGTCTATTCGTCAGTGTTGGTAAGTAAAGATTGATGTTTAATCTTATGTTTTTCGTCTGCAGAACTCGGGTTTTTGTGATTCTTTAAACATCCTGCGATATGTTTCAGACATCCGGTGAGATGTTTCAAACATCTGATGAGATGTCTCTAACATCCTAATATAATTGTAGGTAGTTGTTTCAAACATCTTGAAAGTACATTCAGGATGTTTCAATCATCCTCTCAGAATATTTCAAACATCCTAAGTATATTCTCAACATGTTTTAAACATCTTCTTAGAAAGTTTGAAACATCATTTGCATGTTTGCAAGAAAGTTGATTCTTTATACCAATTATTTATATACTTGTGATATTTTCAGGTATTCCGTTACAAAATGATTGATTATATTGTATTGGGAGTCGATTGTCATGGTGAATGGGTGGATTCCACTACACGTTTTACCTAGCGTTCGAAGAGTAAAGAGACGGTTCTAATAAAGGTGTGTAGAGATGTGACATGTGATGAGTTTGTTGACAAGATTATAGTTGCTTGTGAATTAACTTGTTATTCGAGTGATATATCAATAATTTACATGCATAGCATTGGTGAAAACCACAATAAAGTAGCTCCCTTTAAAATAAAGAATTATGATTGTTTGAGCTATTATTTGGAAGATGAAAATAAGCCCATTCTAAGGGTATCTGTGATTCAAAGATTGGGGGAATTTCCAAATTCGCCTCTAATGGAACAACATGATAACCAGGGATTGGATGATATTGAAGATATTTTGAATAGAGATATTCCAAAAATGGATCCTTTGAATATGGATATACCAGAAATCGAAGAAAAAGAATATGCAAACTTTCCTGGAGTTGAAACCAACTCATAAGAGGTAGAATCGACAACACAAAGCAGCCACAATTATGAAAATGGCACGAAGTTTTATAAGGGTTTATATTTCAAAAACAAGCGCGAGCTAGTTGTGTCATTGAAGCTTGCTTCCTTGAAGGCTCCTTTCCGTTTCAAATCAGTGAAGAGTACTAAATTTGTGTATTGTGTCAAATGTGTAGACAACAATTGCAAGTGGTGGTTGCGAGCCATCAAATATATATGTACTGACAGATTTTATATTACAAGGTACAAGAATGAGCACAAATGTGGGTCACAACATCTTACAGAAAAGCATCAACATGCCTCAGCGGATGTCATTGGTGAATATATTCATTCTAAGTTTGAAGAGGGCAGAGGTCCATCTAACAAAGAAATTATGGAGACAGTTCGTTTAGATTTGGGTTCTAATGTTAGTTATTCGAAGTGTATGAAGGGAGGTCATATTGCAAAGGCTATGGTAAGGGGGACTCCAGAGCACGAGTATGAAATTTTAGATGCGTACTGTTACGCGCTTAGGAAGGCAAATGAAGGAAGCAAGACGGCGCTGAAGCTTGATAACAAGGGGAAGTTTCAGTATTTTTTGTTAGCTTATGAAGCTTGGATTCAGGGATTTTTGTTTATGAGGAAGGTCATAGCTGTTGATAGGACATTTTTTACGGGAAAGTATCGTGGTGTGTTGTTATCTATCGTGGCACATGATTCAGAGAACCATATTTTTCCTGTGGTATTTTGTGTAGTAGACAAGGAGTGTGATGCCGCATATGAATATTTGTTTTGTACAATTGTCTAACATACACCCCGACAGTGATGAGTTGTGTATAATTTCTGATAGGCACATAAGCATAGAAAACGGGATCTCAAAATTTTACCCTCAGGCTCATCATTGATTTTGCATGAGGCACCTTTCTGAAAATATTCGCAAAAATTTTCATTGCGGAGATTTGCTTCACCATTATTATTCTACAACTAAAATATATAGGATTGATGAGTTCAATGATCATTTTCAACAAATCAAAGATAACGATGAAAGAGTTGCCAAATATCTTGAGGAGGATATTGGGTTTCACAAATGGAGTATAGCGCACTTCCCTGGTAACAAGTACGTTAATGGGAACTTCCATGGTAAAACATCTTTGAAGGTGCTCGAATCATTAAATCATATGTTTGAAACATCTCATATGAAACAGGGTACTGGACTTCCCAGTTCAAACATCTTACGAGATGTTTCAAACGTCTTACCAGATGTTTCAGGCTTCACATGAAACATGTTACTGCATTCCCATTTCTGCAAGATGTTTGACCCTTATTACTTATATTCCAAATTCTAAAAAAGTCTTATATGTACTTATTTCAGGTATGAAGTATTGACCAGAAATATTGTTGAGTCTGTTAACTCAATGTTTTAGCTCGAAAGAGAATTTCCCATCACTGCCCTATTCGATGCTATTAACAGAAGGTTTGCTCAAAACTTTCATGAGAGTTGTATGTATTTCCTCGACACTCCAACAATTTGTGTCCCTTCTGTTGAACATAAAATTAATAGAAATGCAACTTTGGGCAACATGCTATTGGTCCATCCAATACGGCAACAAGTGTTCAGCATCATCGGTCATGGTGCGGTTGCAAAGGTTGATCTACGCAACAAAACATGTTCTTGTACAGAGTTCGACCTAGACAAAATACCTTGTCCACACGCTATGGCATCCATTAGAGTTGAGTTTGTTGTTCAATACGGAATGAGTATTTATGAGTATACATCTGAATTTTATTATATAGACACATACATAAATGCATATGTCATAAAAATTACTCAGGTGCCTTCTGAAGAATGTTGGGAGGTTCCTCCTGATCTTGTTGATAGAAAAATACCTCCACCTTCATGTGAAATTCAACTGGGGAGAAGGAAGACAAAGTGGATTCCAGCAAGCGGGGAAGTAAAAAAGAAGCAAAATAGATGCTCCATATGCAAAAGGACTGGCCACAAAAGAACTACTTGCAAGAAGAGAACTGAAGGAACAAGCAACTCCACTATGGCTTAATGACTTTGTTGTTGTACTTGTTTTGATAATTTGATGTTAATGTTATTGGAGAACTAAATTATATATAGATTAGTATAATTAAGGTATAATTATCCACAATATCATTAGGTTGACGTCAATCATTTTAAGTATTAAGTAGGTTGATGTTTAATGGTAGTTTGATGTTGATGTTGATGTTATTATGTCATTGTATTCTTTTTACACCTTAAAATACCATCTAATTCCGTCAAACATCTTTGGGATGTTTCGAACATCCTTGGGATGTTTCAAACATCTATGAGGATGTTTGATATCGGTTGTCGTTAAATCTACAAGATCAATAGGTTCGCCGATCAATAATTGAAGTATTCAATAGGTTGATATTTAGTCTTTCATAAGGCCAATAGGTTGAATTATTTGACATATTTAATTATTCTATGTTTAATTATCCACAATATCAATAGGTTGACGACCAATTATTTGAAGTATTCAATCGGTAAGCGTATAATTTCGTAAGGACAATAGGTTGACGATCAATCATTTGAAGTATTCAACTATTCTATATTTTATTATTCATAATGTCAATAAATTGATGACCAATTACATGAAGTATTCAATAGGTCGGCGTATAATTATCCACAAGATCATTAGGTTGACGGTCAATCATTTTAAGTATTATATAAGTTGATGTTTCATGGTAGTTTGATGTTATTATGTCAATGTATTCTTTTTCCACCTTCAAATAACATCTAATTCCTTAAAACATCCTTGGGATGTTTCAAATATCTGAGTAATATGTTCCAAACATCACGAAGATATTTCAAACATCTATTAGGATGTTTGATATCGATTGTCATTAAATCTACAAGATCAATAGGTTTGGCGATCAATCATTTGAAGTATTCAATAGGTTGATATTTACTCTTTCATAAGGCCAATAGTTTGAATTATTTGACGTATTCAATTATTCTATGTTTAATTATCCACAATATCAATAGGTTGACAATCAATTATTCCTAGTATTCAAACAGTCAGCGTATAATTTCGTAAGGACAATAGGTTGATGATCAATCATTTGAAAAATTCAACTATTCTATGTTTTATTATTCATAATTTCAATAGATTGATGATCATTATATGAAGTACTCAATAGGTCAGCGTATAATTATCCACAAGATCATTAGGTTGACCATCCATCATTTTAAGTATTCACTGGGTTGATGTTTCATGGTAGTTTGATGTTGATTTTATTATATCATTATATTCTTTTTCCACCTTCAAATACCATATAATTCCTTCAAACATCCTTGAGATGTTTCAAACATCCTTGAGATGTTTCAAACATCCTTGAGATGTTTCAAACATCCTTGGGAAGTTTCAAACATCTGAGTAAGATGTTTCAAACATTGCGAAGATATTTCAAAAATCTATTAGGATGTTTGATATCGATTGTCGTTAAATCTACAAGATCAATAGGTTTGGTGATCAATCATTTGAAGTATTCAATAGGTTGATAATTACTCTTTCATAAGGCCAATAGGTTGAATTATTTGACGTATTCAATTATTCTATGTTTAGTTGTCCACAATATCAATAGGTTGACGATCAATTATTCGAAGTATTCAATAGGTTGGCGTATAGTTTCGTAAGGACAATAGGTTGACGATCAATCATTTGAAATATTCAACTATTATGTATTTTATTATTCATAATGTCAATAGATTGATGATCAATTATATGAAGTATTCATTTGGTCGACGTATAATTATCCACAAGATCATTAGGTTGACGATAAATCATTTTAAGTATTAAGTAGGTTGATATTTCATGGTAGTTTGATGTAGATGTTATTATGTGATTGTATTCTTTTTCCACCTTCAAATACCATCTAATTCCTTCAAACATCCTTGGGATCTTTCAAACATCCTGGAGATGTTTCAATCATCCTTGGGATGTTTCAAATATCTGCGTAAGATGTTTCAAACATCTAATGCAGATGTTTCAGACATCCCAAGGATGTTCAAAACATCTAGTGCAAATGTTTCAAACATCCCAAGGATGTTTGATATCGATTGTCGTTAAATCTACAAGATCAAAAGGTTTGGTGATCAATCATTTAAATGATTCAATAGGTTTATATTTACTCTTCATAAGGCCAATAGATCGAATTATGTGACGTATTCAATTATTCTATGTCTAATTATCCACAATATCACTAGGTTGACGATCACCTATTTGAAGTATTCAATAGGTTGGCGTATAGTTTTGTACGGACAATAGATTGACGATAAATCATTTGAAGTATTCAAATATTCTATATTTTATTATTCGTAATGTCAATAGACTGATGACTAATTATATGAAGTATTCAATAGGTCGTCGTATAATTATCCACAAGATATTTAGGTTGACGATCAATCATTTTAAGTATTAAGTAGGTTGATGTTTCATGGCAGCTTGATGTTGATGTTATTATGTCATTGTATTCTTTTTCCACCTTCAAATACCATCCAATTCCTTCAAACATCCTTGGGACGTTTCAAACATCCTTGAGATGTTTGAAACATCCTTGGGACGTTTCCAACATCTGAGTAAGATGTTTCAAACATCCCGAAGATGTTTCAAACATCCCGAAGATGTTTCAAACATCTATTAGGATGTTTGATATCGATTGTCGTTAAATCTACAAGATCAATAGGTTCAGCGATCAATCATTTGAAGTATTCAGTAGGTTGATATTTAGTCTTTCATAAGGCTAATAAGTTGAATTATGTGACCTATTCGATTATTCTATGTTAAATTATCCACAATATCAATTGATTGACGATCAATTATTAAAAGTATTCAATAGGTTAGCATATAATTGCGTAAGGACAATAGGTTGACGATCACTCATTAGAAGTATTCAACTCTTCTATATTTTATTATTCATAATGTCAATAGATTTATGATCAATTATATGAAGCATTCATTAGGTCGGCGTATAATTATCCACAAGATCACTAGGTTGACGATTAATCATTTTAATTATTAAGTTGGTTGATGTTTCATGGTAGTTTGATGTTGATGTTATTATGTCACTGTATTCTTTTTCCACTTTCAAATACCATATAATTCCTTCAAATATCCTTGAGATGTTTCAAACATCCTTGAGATATTTCAAACATCTGCATAAGATGTTTCAAATATCCAATGCAGATGTTTCAAACATCCCAAGGATGTTCGAAACATCTAGTGCAGATGTTTCAAACATCACATGGAATTTTTATATCAATTGTCGTTATATCTACAAGATCAATAGGTTTGGTGATCAATCATTTAAAGTATTCAATAGGTTGATATTTACTATTTCATAAGGCCAGTAAGTTGAATTATGTAACATATTCAATTATTCTATGTTTAGTTATCCACAATATCAATATGTTGACGATCAATTATTTGATTTATCCAATTGGTTGGTGTATAATTTCGTAAGGAAAATAGGTTGACGATCAATCATTTGAAGTATTCAACTATTCTATATTTATAATTCATAATTTCAGTAGATTGATGATCAATTATATGAAGTGTTCAATAGGCCAGCGTATAATTATTCACAAGATCATTAGGTTGACGATCAATCATTTTAAGTATTAAGTAGGTTGATGTTTTATGGTAGTTTGATGTCTATGTTTTTATGTCATTGTATTCTTTTCCCACCTTCAAATACCATCTAATTCCTTCAAACATGCTTGGGATGTTTCAAAGATCTGCGTAAGATGTTCCAAACATCTAATGCAGATGTTTCAAACATCCCAAGGATGTTCGAAGCATCAAGTGCAAATGTTTCAAACATCCCAAGGATGTTTATTATCGATTTCCATTAAATCTACAAGATCAAAAGGTTTGGTGATCAATCATTTAAAGTATTCAATATATTGATATTTACTCTTTCATAAGGCCAATAGGTTTAATTATGTGACGTATCCAATTATTCTATGATTAATTATCCACAATATCAATAGGTTGACGATCAATTATTCGAAGCATTCAATAGATTGACAGGTAGTTTCGTAAGGACAATAGGTTGACGATCAATCATTTGAAGTATTCATCTATTCTATATTTTATTATTGATAATGTCAATATATTGATGACCAATTATATGAAGTATTCAATAGGTCGGCGTATAATTATCCACAAGATATTTAGGTTGACGATCAATCATTTTAAGTGTTAAGTAGGTTGATGTTTCATGGAAGCTTTATGTTGATGTTATTATGTCATTGTATTCTTTTTCCACCTTCAAATACTATCTAATTCCTTCAAACATACTTGGGATGTTTCAAACATCCTTGAGATGTTTCAAACATTCTTGGGATATTTCGAACATCTTAGTAAGATGTTTCAAACATCCCGAAGATGTTTCAAACATCTATTAGGATATTTGATATCGATTGTAGTTAAATCTACAAGATCAATAGGTTTGGCGATCAATCATTTCAAGTATTCAATAGATTGATATTTACTCTTTCATAAGGCAAATAGGTTGAATTAGGCGACGTATTCAATTATTCTATGTTTAATTATCCACAATATCAATAGGTTGATGATCAATTATTCGAAGTATTCAATAGGTTAGCGTATAATTTCGTAAGGACAATAGATTGACGATCAATCATTTGAAGTATTCAACTATTCTATATTTTATTATTCTTAATGTCAATAGATTGATGATCAATTATATGAAGCATTCATTAGTTGAGCCTATAATTATTCACAAGATCATTAGGTTGACGATTAACCATATTAAGTATTAAGTAGGTTGATGTTTCATGGTAGTTTGATGTTGATGTTATTATGTCATTGTATTCTTTTTCCACCTTCAAATACCATCTCATTCCTTCAAATATCCTTGGGATGTTTCCAACAGACTTGAGATGTTTCAAACATCTGCTTAAGTTATTTCAAACATCTAATACAGTTGTTTCAAACATCTAATACATATGTTTGAAACATCCCAAGGATGTTCGAAACATCCAGTGCACATGTTTCAAACATTCCAAGGATGTTCGAAACATCTAGTGCAGTGTTTTAAACATCACAAGGATGTTTGATATCGATTGTCGTTAAATCTACAAGATCAATAGGTTTGGTGAACAATCATTTAGAGTATTCAATAGGTTGATATTTACTCTTTCATAAGGCCAGTAGGTTGAATTATATGACGTTCAATTATTCTATATTTAATTATCCACAATATACATAGGTTAGACGATCAATTATTCGAACTATTCAATTGGTTGGTGTATAATTTCGTAAGGGCAATAGGTGGACGATCAAACATTTGAAGTATTCAACTATTCTATATTTATTATTTATAATTCCAATAGATTGATGATCAATTATATGAAGTATTAAATAGGTCGGCGTATAATTGTCCACAAGATCATTAGGTTGACGATCAATCATTTTAAGTATTAAGTAGGTTGATGTTTCAGGGTAGTTTGATGTTGATGTTATTATGTCATTGTATTATTTTTCGACCTTCAAATTCCATCTAATTCCTTCAAACATCCTTGGGATGTTTCAAAGATCCCAAGGATGTTTGATATCAATTGTCGTTAAATATACAAGATCAATATGTTTGGCGTATAATTATCCACAGGAGCAGATAATATTTGTTCTAAACATCCATAAATCATATAATATTTTTTCCAAAAAATAACATAAAAATATATATCACTTACAAATCATATCATGATTCCATGTTTTTGTGAAAGATATCCGCAACCATTTTCTCCCTGAACTCGCTAACAATGTTGCCATTCATCTTGTCCATTGGAGTGTTGGTGATGAGGTGCTCAATGAACATTAAGGACCATGCTCCACAACTACTAGATGTGTCATCTCGTGGAAGATCAAAAACCCTTTCAGGTATCCAATCATTGTCCAATGATTCTTTAGGCAAGTGCATGAAAAGGCCACATGATCGGAGGTATCTTGGGAACATTGTGCCAATAAGAAACAAAAATTCACCCAACTTTTCATCAGTGTACGCAGAGGTATTGCAGTCATAAATAAGCGTCTTTGAGTCTTCAATAAGAAATATAAATGTGACATAATGGTTCCTCTCAATTATGTATACACAAAAGATCCTATTTGCACCATTCCAAGGTCGGCCACCACAGAAAGGAAACTCTCCTCTAGCTTACTTTAGATCATCCTTATGAAATTGGTACTCATTCAAGATCATGGGAAGATATAGAGCGTGATTCTCCTTTTCCACCCATCACACAGAGTTGTATAACGTTCCTTTAAGATATAAAGAAAATTACAATCCTGGATGATATCTGCTTGATCATAGTGCTTTGGGTACCTTCTGTGTCTAATACGCATAAGGGCCAAGAAATCCTCCATGTGCTGCAAGATCAAGATAACTAAATTACTAATCCACATACTAGTATTAAACATCAAACATCCATAAACATCATCATATATCAAACATCCTGCAGAATGTTTATAGGATGTTTCACACTTCCTGTAGGAAAGGTAAAGTTTCACCACAGAGAACATATTTTCAAGCAACACAATAATTCAAGGGTTGATAGCAAAAAAAATTTCAAATCCATACGTGACAGTGATATATAGTAGTAACTATAAACTCTTCAAATCTATACATGCAGTCATTCAAACATCCTACATGAAGTTTGAAACGTCTTACACGATGTTTCAAACTTCCTGTAGGATGTTTCAAACTTCTCACAAAACATCTTACACAGGAGCAAGTGAAATAATGAAAAATCAAATCAAGATGAAATGGTTATGAATATGTACCTTATCCTCCAACCAAAATTAAGAATCTTGAATGATCTTAAAGTCTTCAAAATTGAATATCCCCCATGTGAATTGTGTCTGAGGCCCCCTATTTTTGATAAATGTCACGAGGGAATTACTCTTCTCCCAGTCAACCGGTTTATAAATATCGAATTTCAGCCTCTCCTCGCTGACTGCTTTGGAGGTTTCTTAATATTCAGTTTTCTTTCTCTTTTTGTTCCTTTTTCCCTTCAGTGTAAGGATCCTGAATATCTCGGGGAAGAACCACAAGTCTCTTTGATAGCTTTTGAACGAATTCATCCATTTTCTTCTGCAAAGAGTCTAACTGACTCTGCATCTCATCCCTCCACTTTTTTTGGTCATTTCCTTTTCATCCATCGTCTTCTTCACAAAGTTCAACTAACTCTGCATCGCATACCTCCACTTTTTTTTCTCATTTTCCTTTTCCCGACAGTCAGAGCATATGCAAGAAAAATGGATACTAGATGTACCTGTAACAAGATGATCTTTTTTATCACCCATTTTCTCCATAGAAACAGCTCATCTGCCATCATCATAATGATAACCCTCCCCCCTACCATTATCATCATTAAAGTGCATTCCGCTATCACCATCATTGTCATCAACAACTTCTCCCCCCATTTTATCATCTCCACCAATAGATTGTTTTTCTCTATTATCATATACTCCAACGACATGGCTATCTCCAACTTGTGGGGTTTGTAAACTACCCTTATCCATCTTAAGGGCACCACCCAAATGCCTTAAGACTTTCACTCCATCAACCTCTTTACTTAGGTTATCTATCATCATGTCCTATTTGTCAGATAAGATAACAAGATTTTGGAAGTAAGGGTTCATCTTTTCAGCCTTTGTAAAGTGAAGAAAAGGGTGTACCACCTGAGTAGATAATAAAAAAATACTATAAGCAAAAAAATATTAGAGGCATGCTTGATGTTCAAACATCCTGTGGAAATCTTTCAAACATCCTGTGAAGATGTTTCAAACATCCTGTGGAAATGGACATGTTTCAAACATCCTGTGGATGTTTCAACATCTAAATATTTCAAACATTAAACATCTATAAGAATGAGCTTTACCAGACGATCTTTGGTTTGAAATGGGTCAGGCCTGTCTTTTCTAATTTTTCAAATAGCCATCTTTTCATCCTCAGCAATGTCCTCTCTTTTGGATAGTCTTTTGGCCGTAAATTAGTAATAGATTCAAATGCCCATGCCTACATTGTGTGATGAAAAAAGTAAATAGATAATTTTATAAATAACACTAAAATAGAAGTAATGAAAAAGAGTTATTTAGTTACCATGAAAGACCAAAGAAATTCATATAGGTTATACTAGTTACCCTTGGCGTGTTGACGCTCTTTCATATCTTTCATAAGATAATCAATAGTCAACTGGAAACTATCTTGTCCCCATGGATAATTGTAGAGAGCCTCTTCTGTTGAGGCCAATCTAACTGTAGTTTCAGACACACCACCACTTGAATCCTTTGCCAATAAAATACAGTGGACAAACCAAATCAAGCATAATGCATACTTGTATTTTTGTATTTTTTTGGATCCAGATTGGATCAACTCAAGAAGTATTTTACCAGTAATAGACATTTTACTTTTGGCGATAAGTTTCCACAACTTTTCACCATCAAGAAGGTACTTTTGATGCTTCGAACCCGTGTCAGAATCTCCACAGTTGAGTCCAGTCATTATGGCGAACTCGGGAAGACCGAAGCAAACTGGTAATCCTTTATAATAAAATCATAACTCCTGGGTCTTCTGTGAAAATACTCTACGGAGTAGAAGGCCATGCACTATAGATGCTTGAAACATTGGCCTCTTAGGTAAATTTAAAAAGTGCCCGAAAGTACCACTCCTAAACTTGTTTTCGAGGCCTTCATCCCGCAACAACTTTCGGAACTCACCCATACTTGATAATCCTAATAAGGATCTCACAGTGATCTTCTCGTTGAAGGTCGCATTATCATCTAAAAATGTCTTGTACTTTAAGGTTGGAAGTTCCGATCGAAACTTTAAGATTTCAACCTCGCAATTGTCATTCATCCTTAGTCATCTCATCATGTCCATAATTTAAAGGTGTTGATAATCAATGACAAAAGAATAATTAATTTAATAACTAAAAAGATCTCTTTACAATCATGTTTAGTGAAACATCTTAGGAAATATTTCAAGCATCCAGACATAAACTTTAAATCCGGAGAGATGTTTCAAACATTCGTAGAGATGTTTCAACAATATTAAGCTCACCTCAACAAATTGAGAAGGTGTAATATCATTCTTTCTCTTTTTTCTTCTTTCTGTCGCTTCCTCTGATTTTTGTTCTTCTTCTCATCCTTCTTCTTCATCTTCTTCTTCTCTTCAATCTTCTTCGTCAGTATGTGCTACTAATTCTTCATCATCAATATCTGTCTCCTCTTGTTTATTCTTTCTCAATTTCCTCTTCATTTTCTTGCTCTTTTTTTTCTTCTCCAGCATTCTCTCCTTCTACTACTTGAAGATGTTTGGCTTCCACTTCAGCTACAACTAATTATTGTAGCTCATCCCCCTGAGATGTCTTAATTCTTTTGCTAGATCTTTTGGAGGGAGATCTAGATCTTCCTCTTCCACGTGTCTTTGACATACGTCCCTTTGCCATTTATTTGCACACACAAAAAAATAATGACCATCAATAAAATAAATAAATAAATAATTTGTACCTAACACATAAAAAATAAAACTAGAAATATTTAAGTATTCTTTGGTGAAACATCTCAGTGAGATGTTTGAAGCCTCTTATAAGATGCTTCAAACATATCAACATGAGGTTTCAAGCATCTCATTAGGATGCTTTAAGATGTTTGAAACATCTTAATGAGATGTTCGAAACATCTCGAAAGGTGCTGCATTAAATGGTCATACAAGATTGAGCTTAAGAGGTAAAACCAATTTGTGCCATCTACAAATGCTAAGCAAGATGGGGTTGAAGAAGATGGTTTTTTTGGCAGTGTAATACAGAATAAGCAGAGTATACACTAAAGGTGAGTGCTTTTTAGTTTCTTTTTTTTCAATTTCATTTTTTTTCTGAGATCAGTGAAACTATGCATCATTAATTAACAAATTTTATTATAAAGTTTCTTTCTTTGTTTGTTTTTTTCTTACTACTTTTTTTAAATAGGGGTAATTTGACATGGTCCTGGAGCAACATTAACTTTCTTGTTTATCTTTATAAAAAAAAAACGTTCTGCTTTGCCATGATTTATCCAATTTGATTAAGCAAAAAAATAGGTACATTACTAAATTATCAATCAATCAAGCACCTCAATCGTAAACTAGTCGGATTTGATTATATAATCTTCTATAGCATTCTGCTCAACCACTGAGTATTAGTTAATTTTATCTTCCATAACACCATCACATAAGCAAATTAACACATCAATAAGTTGTACTCATTCAATTTAAACATGTTAAAGCAAACAATGACCTAAGGTTTAATCATATCCTCTGCTCTCAACTTGAACCATACATGTATTGAACAATTTCCTTTTCTTTTTATTTTTTTTAAAAAAAATCACATTTTTCTAGAAAGTTCGAATTCAGCATCACATTAAAATAGTGGCTGCAGTAGCATTAAGCCTCTAATAAATCCAATCAAACAATAGCATACATAAACAAATATTCATACAAGTTGTATCTATACCGTATCACTAAGGGCGTTCTTGGATATGTATTAGGATGAATCTGCATTGGTATGGTACCACGACAAAGAAGAAAAGCAGCTTGAACTGTGTCATTCCTACTTGGTAAAATTCAAATTCAGGGTTTACCAGTATGAACGAAAGAAGAAAAAAAAACCTACCTTGGTGATGGAATCTCGACTTCAAAGCAAATCTGATTGGAATGAAGCCGACTTCGGAAGCCCTATAGTAATTTTGAGTTTGAAGATTGAATTTTAGAGAAAATTTTTAAGAAGTTTGGGGGAAACCGTCGAAGAGTCGTCTGGTTTGGAAAAAAATGAAAGAGAAAAGTGGGAGAAGTGAGATTAGAAGATGGGTTTTGTTATTTTGAAGTATTTAAATTTTACCCCAAACTTTTTTTATTTCTAATTTGACCCAAATCACCCCTAATCATTCATAATTAATCGGCCTTTTTTGTCAAAAGTAAAGGGTGCCCTAAATACTTCCACAACACTTCAAAGGTCTTTTTTAACACATTTTTCCTAGAAACTACTTACCCAAGTTGCTCAGGTGCAAAAGTCTCCAAAAAACGCCCTTCCCGAGCTCTCAAATTCGAATTTGTGAAAATAGCTTAAACCCTCAGATTTGGGTCTTTAAAAGACTGCCCACTGATTTGCTTTATGTGATCGCGTACATTGAGTCGCGATTCTGGAGGGTAAAAATTTCACGCCTGGGATTCATGCTATGCGATCGTAGAACCCAACTCGCAATCCCGAACCCTGTGGACCCAGATCTATGCGATTGTGTACATGCTCAAGAAAACTCGTAGAGTAATGCTCGCGCCTTCCGCTGCCTAAGGAGTTCTATACGATCGCGACACTTGCTTATGCGATCGCGTTGACCGAGTTTCCCAAGTTATGCGATCGCGGACCTCTTCCTAAGATCGTAGTGAACAAAATGCAGACCTCCCCCACTTACCCTACGCGATCGCAGTGAAGGAAATTGCTGCTACAAAAACAAGAAAACCAACAAAGTGTTTTAGGCAAAAAATGCTCGTTTGAGCACCCGAAATGTAACGACCCGACCGGTCATTTTGCAATATCAGACCCTGTTCCCCTAAATAAAACTCCCCATAGCCGCTTTGTGATTTATGACTTGCGGGGATGGGTGGTTCGGGATTCGGAAGTGTTTAGAGCAGTATTGGAACACTTAGTTCCTTAATGTTGGCCCTTTTGGCCAAATTTGACTTCGGTCAAAATTTTCAGTAAATGAACTCGGAATTGAGTTACAATAGTTCTAGTAGCTTCATATGATGATTTCGGTCTTGGGCGTATTTTTGGAATGGGTTTTAGATGACCGGGGAGCGTTTCGGCGCCTAATATAGAAATGAGGAATTCCTTAAGTTTAAAATTTGGTTTGGAGCGTGTTTTTGTGTTATCGAGGTCCGAATGGAATTCCGAGATCTAAAATAGTTCCGTTATATCATCTATGACTTTCTGGAAAAACTTGGTGTCATTCGGAGTAGTATAGGTCGGTTCGGCGCATTGTTATCGAATTCAAGAACTTGAAGTTCTTAAGTTATGATTCTAGGGGTTTTGGGATGTGATTTTGAGTTTTAGCATTCTTTTGAGCATTCCCTAAATTTGAGCGAGTCCATATCATGAATACAGACTTGCCAGTGCCTTTGGACGGGGTATCGGGGGGCTGGGGTGAGTTTTTGATCCCTCGGAGTTAATTTCAAAGCACTAGAAAATTTCCATGTTTGGTTTCCTTCTCTGCGTTCGCGGAGGGGTGACCGCGTTCGTGAAGAAGGAATTAGTAAAGGGTGGTGAATGCCCTATGCTTTCTAACTAAGGGCCCGTGTTCGTGGAGGGTTGGGCCTCTTACCCAGTGCGTTCGCACCCCTAACCTTGTTCGCATAATGTCACCTTGTGTGGTCACCTTCTGTAGGTTTGAGACCAGAGCGGGCCTTTTATTTCTCTACATGGTCTATTTTGAGGTTATTCTTGGCATGGATCGATTATCTCCTTATCATGTCATGCTAGATTTCCATGCCAAGACAGTTACTTTAGCCATGTCTGAGTCGCCTAGGCTGGAGTTGAGAGGTTCTTCAGTTAGTGCAGCCAGCCGGGTTATTTCATTTATGAAGGCTCAAAATATGGTCGAGAAGGGTTGTCTAGCCTATCTTGCTTATGTGCAGGACACCACCGTCGAGTCTCCGATGATTGATTGAGTGCCAGTTGTTCGAGAGTTCACTGATGTTTTCCCTTCAGATCTTCCGAGCATGCCTCTGAATCGTGATGTTGACTTATGTATTGATGTAGCTCCAGTCACTCAGTCTATTTCCATTCCCCCATGCCGTATGGCTTCGAAGGAGCTGAAGGAGTTTAAGTACCAGTTGGAGGAGTTGTTGGTTAAGGGGTTTATTAGACCGAGTGTATCACCGTGGGGTGCTCCAGTCCTATTTTTGCAGAAGAAGGATGGGTCTATGCAGATGTGTATTGATTACCTCCATATGAACAAGGTCACCATTAAGAAAAAGTATCCTCTGTCGCGCACTGATGATTTGTTTGACCAGTTACAAGGTGCTAAGGTATTTTCTAAGTTCGATTTGAGATCGGGATATCATCAGCTGAATATTCGGGCTTCAGATGTTCCGAAGATTGCTTTCCGTACAAGATATGGACACTATGAGTTTCTGGTGATGTCATTTGGCCTGACTAATGCCCCAACAACATTCACGGACTTCATGAATAGGGTGTTCAGGCCGTATATTGGTTCCTTTCTCATTGTCTTCATTGATGACATCTTGATTTACTCACGTAGCCTGGGTGAGCACGAGCAGCATTTGAGAGTTGTGCTCCAGACCTTGCGGGAACAAAAGTTGTATGCTAAGTTCTCCAAGTGTGAGTTCTTGTTGGATTTCGTAGCATTTTTGGGGCATGTGGTGTCCGGAGAGGGTATCAAGTGTATCCTCAGAAGGCTGAGGCAGTTCAGATTTAACCGCGTCCTACTTCAACTACAGAGATCAGAAGCTTTTTGTGCCTAGCAGGCTATTATTGCCGATTTGTGGAGGGGTTTTCTTCGATTGCAGCTCCATTGACTAGATTGACTCGGAAGAATGCCCCGTTTTGATGGTCTGACGAGTGTGAGGAGATCTTTTATAATCTCAAGGCGGCATTGACTTCAACACCAGTTTTAGTATTGCCTTCCCGTTCTGGGATGTATATAGTGTATTGCGATGCTTCACGCGTTGGCTTGGGGTGTGTATTGATGCAGGAAGGGAGAGCTATTGCTTATGTTTCGCGCCAACTGAAGGTTCATGAGAAGAATTACCATGTGCACAATTTGGAGTTGGCGGCGATTGTTCATGCTCTTAAGATTTGGAGGCACTGCTTGTATGGAGTGTCCTATGAGGTTTATATAGACCACCACAGCTCGAAACACTTGTTCAAGCAGAGGGATCCTAATTTGATGTAGCGCAGGTGGCTTGAGTTGCTAAAGGATTATGATACACCATTCTTTATCATCCAGGCAAGGCAAACGTGGTAGTAGATGCTTTGAGCAGGGAGGCAGAGAGTATGGGTAGTTTGGCTTACACTGCAGCAAGGGAGAGACCTCTAGTCTTGCACATTCAGTCTTTGGCTAATCGCCTGGTAATATTGGACCTTTCAGAGCCTCGTCGAGTTCTTGCACATGTGGTTGCTCAGTCTTCATTGTTGGGGGAGATCAAGGCTCGGCAGTATGACGATTAGTGTTTAGCAGAGCTATGGGAGACAATAGTTCAGGGAAGGGACAAGGAGGTTACTATTGGCGAGGATGGTGTTCTAAGACTTCAGGGCCGTGTATGTGTTCCGAATGTCTATGGACTCAGAGGGAGGATTATAGAGGAGGCACACAGTTCTCGATATTCTGTTCATCCTGGTGCTACAAAGATGTATCATGACTTGAAGCAGCATTTCTGGTGGAGGCGGATGAAGAAGGAAATTCTGGAGTATGTGGTTAGGTGCCTCAAATGCCAGCAGGTTAAGTGTGAGCACTAGAGGCTAGGAGGCCTACTTCAGCAGATGCCCATTCCTGAATGGAAATGTGAGCGCATCACCATGGACATCATGGTAGGTTGCCTCGGACTTTGCGGAAGGTTGACGCGGTTTGAGTCATCGTTGATAGATTGACCAATTCGGCGCATTTCATTCCAATGGCTACTACTTATACTTCTGAGAGGTTGGCCCAAATCTACATTCGGGAGATAGTCTAGTTGCACGGTGTGCCGGTATCCATTATATCAGATCGAGGTCCTCAGTTCACCTTGCGCTTCTGGAGAGCATTGCATAGTGGTCTAGGCACCCAGATAGATATCAACACAACATTTCACCCTCAGACTGATGGTCAGTTGGAGCGCACAGTTTAGATATTGGAGGACATGCTCAGAGCATGTATGAGTGACTTCGGAGGTCAATGGGACCAGTTCTTTCCTTTGGCCGAGTTTGCTTACAATAATAGCTATCAGTCCAGCATTGAGATGGCTCCATTTGAGGCTTTGTATGGTCGGCGATGTCGTTCTCCTATCAGGTGGTTTGAGCCTGGCGAGGCTAAATTATATGGCACCGACCTGGTGAGGGATGCTTTGGATAGGGTGAAGTTGATTCATAAGAGGCTCCGCACAGCACAATCCAAACAGAAGAGTTACGCGGATCAGAGAGTGCGTGATTTATCATTTATGGAGGGAGACAAGGTTTTGTTGAAGGTCTCGCCGATGAAGGGTATTATGAGGTTCGGGAGTAAGGGCAAGTTGAGCCCACGGTTTATAGGTCCTTTCGAGGTATTGAGGCGAGTTGGAGAGGTTGCTTATGAGGTAGCCTTACCTCCTAGTTTATCAGGAGTTCATCCGGTCTTTCACGTATCCATGCTCCAGAGTTACCACGCCGACTTCTCTCACGTGTTTGATTTCAGCACTATTCAGTTGGATAAGAGGTTGGGCTACGAGGAGGAGCCAATTGCTATTATCACGATCGCCATTTGAGATCCAAGAGAGTTTTAGCAGTAAAGGTCCAGTGGAGGGGCCAACCATTCGAAAAGGAAACTTGGGAGTTCTAGGAGGACATGCGCAGAAGATACCCACACTTATTCAGCACTTCAGGTATGATTCTAGACCCGTTCGAGGACGAACATTTGTTTAAGAGGTGGAGAGTGTAATGGCCCGACTTATCGTTTTGCGTTATCGGACCCCGTTCTCCTAAATGAAACTTTCCATAGCGGCTTATTCTGATTTATGACTTGCGGGGATGGGTGGTTCGGTATTCAGAAGTGTTTAGAGCAGTATTGGAACACTTAGTTTCTTAAGGTTGGCCCTTTTGGCAAAATTTGACTTCGGTCAACATTTTCAGTAAAAGACCTCGGAATCGAGTTCTGACAGTTCCAGTAGCTTCGTATGATGATTTCGGACTTGGGCGTATATTCGGAATGAGTTTTCGATGACCCGGGAGCGTTTCGGCCCCTAATATAGAAATAAGGAATTACTTAAGTTTGAAATTTGGTTTGGAACGTGTTTTGTGTTATCGAGGTCTGACTGGAATTCCGAGATTGGGAATAGTTCCGTTATGTCATTTATGACTTGCCTGCAAAATTTGGTGTCATTCCGAGTAGTATAGGTCGGTTCGGCGCATTGTTATCGAATTCAAGAACTTGATGTTCTTAAGTTATGATTCTAGTGGTTTTGGGATGTGATTTTGAGTTTTAGCGTTGTTTTGAGCGTTCCGTAACTTCAAGCGATTCTGTATCATGAATACAGACTTGCCAGTGACTTTGGACGGGGTCCCGGGTGGTTCGGGTGAGTTTAGGACCCCTCGGAGTTAATTTCAAAACACCAGAAAATTTCCAGGTCCGATTTCCTTCTCCGCGTTCGTGAAGGGGTGACCGCGTTCGCGAAGAAGGAATTGGGAAGGGGGTGAATGCCCTGTGCGTTCGCACTAATGGCCCCGCATTCGCGGAAGGTAGGGCCTCTGACCCAGTGGGTTCGAACCCCCTAACCGCGTTCGCATAGTATCTGGCAACTGGGCAAACCCAGCTACCCCTTACCCCTGTGCGTCCGCAACCCACTCGCCGCGTTCGCGAAGGTCTAGCCCAGCTAACCTCCGCGTTCGCGGGCACCGCTTTGCATTCTCATCGAAGGCCTAGGTGGGCCTCGTCACTTAAGGCATCGCGAATGCACTGCCCAGGGTGCGTTCGCATAGAGTAAACCACTGGCTAGTGTATTTTTTAACGGGATTTAATTCATTTTTCCCATCTTCTTCTTCTTCCTTAGGGTGATCCTTAGCATCCAAGAGGGGGAAACGACCTGGTTTTTGGAGCTAAGTAATATCCATCCTAAATTTAATTTAATACTTAAATTCTTAGTCAAATTAACTACTAGATTAATGAAATTAAGAATTTGGGGCAGTAACCTAGAACCTTCGGAAAATTAGTAAATTACCGGTGAATTGGCCATAAAATGAAGTAAAAATCATATATTAACGATCCTTACTATATAGGCGAATGTTTTCTTCGAGAATTTTTGGAATCCGAGCGTGCTGGCCCGAGTGCGGATTTTGGTATTTCGTCAAGAACGGTTAATTGACCAAATTCATAGGAGGATCTCATGTTTTGAGTATAATTTGATATATTTTCGTATCAATTGATTAGTTTCGATTCCTTGAGAGGCAAGTTTGGAGTTTAGGGCGTGTTGTCGGTCCGGGAAGTATATTCGACACGGGGTGAGTCTCCTTTCTAACCTTGTAAGAGGGAATTGTCCCCCTAGGTGGTCTAAATGCTATGTATTGTTGTTTGTGGGGGCTACGTACGTACTAAGTGACAAGAGTCCGTGCGTAGCGACTATTATTGTTATATCGGGTAGTCTTAGGACCAACGAGCATGCTTTTATATGCCTTATATGTATTCCTAAATGTGATTTGAGTTATTTATTATTCTTAAGCTTAGCATGAAGATACTAGGAAGCCACGATTTGAATTTCCACACTTAAGTCCCTGTTTTCAAATATTTTCCTCTGTTAAATACCTAAGATTCTGATAATTCAGTGTATATATATACGAGCACCCGTGTCACATGTATGATTCGTGAGTGGGGTAGCCTTATCATTATGTAAACCGCGTCGCATGACCGATTCGCGAGTGGGGAAATAGATGCATCTATGGTCCGAGTCGTTCGACCCTTGGCAGTGCACATTTATTTATGCTACGCTTCGTCCGTACACTTCGGCAGACTATGTGATTATTATATTGACTGGAAACTTGTTGCTACTATTTGAACTTTTTCATTGAAAGGAGAAATTTAATACTTTATATGACAGTAATATCTGATGTGGAAGGATTATTGTGAGTTTATATTTGATATTTCATCCCCCTGTGATTATATAAATTGTTATACCTGCCTATCCTTATTCAGTTCATGTTATTTAGTTACTGGCCCTAGTAAGTATCACATCTACCTCTCGTCAATACTTCTTCGAGATTACACGGGATACTCACTGGGTACATATATGTTTATGTACTCATGCTACACTTCTGTACTTAATTGTACAGGTTCTGAGGCAGGTGCGACTGGTTATCACAACGGAGCTCGTTCTTGAGGGTATATAATTTCAAGCCCGACTTCACCGTGACCAGCTTCCTCCTGACGATCCTTGGCAGCACCATGGAGTTTTCTTTTGTTTATTTCCCGTCTACCTCTTTCAGATAGAGGGACTGTATATTATATCTTTTGTATATTCAGTTAGTATGCCCGTAGGACTTGTGACACTAGTTCATGGCACACACATAGTAGTTATTTTTGATTACGGACTGTGTATATTTTATATATATATGTGTGTGTGTGTGTGTGTTGGCTCACGCCTTCCTATGGTCGCTTTTGGTTAAAACTGTCTATTTATTCTTTTCGGTTAAATGTTTTAAGCTTTAAAACTTGGTATAGGTCATGATATTTAATCAAATAAGAATGCAAACTTAGAAATTGAGTGTTGACTTGCATGACCCCGCTGTTGGGCGCTATCACGACCTGAGTTAGGTTTTGGGTCGTGACACGAAACACACCCAAGGCCCTCAGAACCTCAACCAAACCTACCAACCAACCCCAATACTTCATTCAAACTTGTTCGAGCCTTAGAAACACATCTCATAACATCAAAATCATAAATTATGCATAGATTCAAGCCTAACAACGTATGAAATTTTTAAAATCCACATTGCATGCCGAATCACGTCAAAAGTCATCCGAATGACCTAAAATTTTTCACACATGTCATAAATGACATTACAGACCTTCTATCACTTTCGAAATTCCATTCCGAGCGCGATATCAAAATTTCACCTATCGGCCGAAATTCTAACATTCGAAAATCCAAGCCTAAATCTACAACAGACCTCGAAAACACACTCCGAACACGCTCCTAATCCCGAAATCACCCAAAGGAGCAAACGAAGTCGACATAATTCCATTCCGAATCTGTATTCACACACTTCTAACTACAGCCCGATTTCTAAAACTAAATTTCACATTTATGGACTATGTGTCCAAAATCCCTCTGAATTTCACCACTTAGCATTCCGACAAGTTCCAAAAGTATAAATAGACACGGGAGAAACAATTATTAGGGTATCAGAGCGCTAACTCTTAAAACGACCGACGGGTCGTTACACTTTGGCAATATTGTGATCGCATAATGTAACTGCTACCTACTGAATCACATTGTTCTAGCAGCGGTCGCATAGTGCAACAGTGTGATGCACTACATTTTTGCACCAACTACTGGTTTTTGGCTTCCCTGTACCCCTACCTGCTCAAATCAACTCCAAAAATTTTGAAGCTTGGCAGATTGGTTAGAAAAAAATATAATAAGCTACTTTAAAAAAGAAAATTTCAAAAACGACCAAAAATTTTGAAAAGCGATGAGTTGCCTCTCATCAAGCACCGCATTTAATGTCTTGACACGACGCAAATCAACTTTACCATTTTTATCGCCACTTGGATGATATGAACTGGGCAACTGCCTTGGAATCAAGCTTGTGACCACGGGCGGTGGGGGTGGTAAGTAGATGATCAAGCCAAGCCTTAAATTCTTCATTTTGCTCTTCTTGGCTTTCATGTGAGATATGTCATTTTGCTTTCTTGTTTCCTCAAATTGTAAGATGTAAGGTATGAATTTTTCCTCCTCGCAAAACTTCATTGATTGGTGTAGTTCAAATTCCGTATCACCACACAATTCCAATGTTGAAAAATGGTTGGAATGTGCCTTTAAACCTCCAACTTGCAATTTTTCATGAACTTTGACATCCTCTTTTTTCCCCGAACTAGAGTCAATTTCAACCAAATTTTCAATCACCCCGGTTGACTCTAATTCCATATTTTTCTTGGCATCACAAACACTCATGAATTTGGTTGGAGGACGTTCAATTCTTGATTCCTCCATGTAAAGCTCAATTTCTTCCTCGGAATTGGACTCTTCTTGGCTTCCATCCACACTTTCAACTTGGGAGGCATAATGAGCCTCCACTAATGCTTGCATTTTATCCTCCAAAGTGCGGATGTGCTCATCATTTTGCATCACTTCATTTTACAAGGCCTCGAGTGCAAAGTTGTTCTTTTCCTCATTTTCAAGAATGGCCTCCAACATGAGTATCATCTTCTCATTTTTAGCATTTGAGAGTTCTTCTTGGTTTTGTTCAAGTGCCAAGGAAGAATTTTCAACTTCAACCACCAAGGAAGGTTTTTGTCTATCACTCACCCCCAAGGCTTTTTGAACCCTTGAAGCTTCAATCATTTCATCCATTTGTGAGTGCAACCTTTCAAGTACCAATTCATTTTGGAGACTATCCTCCAAAAGATCTTCCAAGACATTTTGCTCATTGTTTCCTTCTTCAAGTAAGCACTCCAACATGAGTTTGAACTCTCCACTTTGGCAATGCTCAATTTCCTCACCCCTAAAATTTTCATCACAAAAAGTAGAAACATCATAGCGGGGGCTTGGGGAAGGGACGGACAAATATACACAATCATACGAATGACCATTTTGGCAACCACTCCTATCACAAATACTCTACTCATGGGTTTGAGATTGTGCACAGAATCCATACCCGGGAGAATTTAAACAATTTTCCCCGAGTGTGACCCTCCACAATAAGCACAAGGGTCATCAAAGTATGAACAACTACCATTCGACCAATTCTAATTATATGTTGCCATTTTTTTTTTCAAAAATCAAGAAAATAAACAAGAAACAAACAAGAAAAATAGAACAAGGTAAGAAAAATAATTACACAAATATTCACAAGTTTGGATCAAAGCACTTATGCTTATTTCTCAAACAACCAAAATTACGCCAATTGTTTCGCGACAACGGCGCCAAGATTTGATACGCTCAAATTACACCTTAAAATAGTGTAAGTGGTCGATAGTCAAATATAATAACCAACTAAACATATGCTTATAGCCCAAGTACAACAAAACATAGTAATACTAATAAACATATGCTTTAAAAGCAGTTTCGCAACTCAATAGTTGCCTAGAAAGGAACATATTTCCAAATTTCCAATTCGTGCACGCCCCACACTCATCATATAGTGTGTTCATCACTCCAAATCCGTGAAAGGATGTAAAGTTCGGGGTTTCATACCCTCAGGACAGGATTTGAAGACATTACTTACCTCGAACTAGCCCGAAAAGCTACTCTACAACATGTTTGCCTCTCGAATCAACTTCCGAGTGCTCCAAATCTATCAAGTTCAGATTTTTATCATCAAATTATGCTAAAGGAATGAATTCCAATTGAAAAATATCGATTTTAAGCACAAAACCCGAAATCAGTCAAAACCCGACCCCTGGGACCGCGTCCCAGAACTCGACAAACTTTATACCATAATGTTCTTCATCATCTCACGAGTCCGTACATATAAAGAACTTGAAAATTGGAGTTTGTTTGACCCCTCAAATCATCCCTATAATGTCTCATAATCTCAAGCCTTAACTCCACCTTTTTCTACTGATTTTCATGAATTAAACACTGATATTTTGTTCCTTAATCACAAATAATCGAGTTTTAGGGTCCAAAATCCTTACCTTAATGAAGAATAGTGATTTCCTCTCTTTAATCGCCTCAAAGCTCTTTTCCCGTTCAAAAATGGTGTAAAAGGGTTTAATGGTCGCAGAGGGTTTTTTTATATTGTTCACGCGTTTTATTGTTCGCTCGAGTTACTGTTCGGCCGAGTTATTGTTCATGTTGTTGTGAAAAAAAATGCGGCAGCTTTTCATCTAGTCTAAATTGATCCTCTAACCTTTTGAAATGCACCCGAGGCCCTCGGGACCTCAACCAAACCTACCAACCTATCCCATAACATCATTCAAACTTAGTTGTACTCTCAACACACTAAAATTAACATCAAAACACCAAAATCACATCGAATTAAAGCCTAAAAACTTTGAAATTTCTAAAATCCTCCAACGATGCCGCAACTATCCAAAACAACTCTGATTGACCTGAAATTTTGCAGACATATCCAAAATGACATATCAAACCTGTTCCAAATGTCGGAATTCCATTCCGACCCCGATAGCCTATTTTCCACTGCCGACCGGGAATTTCCAAAAACTAACTTTCGCCAATTCAAGCCTAATTCTACACCGGACATCACAAAAATATTTCGGACACACTCTTAAGTCCCAAATCACCTAACACAGCTATCTGAGCCATAAACTCCGTATTCCGAGGTTGTTTACCAATAAGTTAGCTCTTGGTTGAGTTTTCTAACTCTAAAGCTACTTTGAGAGACTAAGTGTCTTAATTTCTTCAATAATCATTCCAATTTCGAGCCAACTGACTCTAACACATCATAAACATTATAACCACGTATGACAAGTCAAAAACAGGAATAATAATGAAATTTCTATAGAACGACCGACCGGATCGTTACATTCTCCCCCACTTAAACACACGTTCGTCCTCGAACGTTTCTACAGTTGTTCCACACACCACCAAAATTGTTGTGTAACCTACCATGCACATATTCACAGGTGATCCCATGTCAGTCTACCCCATATAGGTCTAATAGCACAACACAGTTGAAATTTCGAAATCCAATCTTGACCCATAAACCTTAGAGCCAAGTTCCACTTCTGAAATGATTTACAAGTTCAAATCCCACAACTATAAGCTGAAATAGCTTGAACACGCTGTATCGAGCAATATCCGTACCACAGATGAAATCACATAATACACCGCATGACTCGACCACCCATATCGTTAACTCCTAATCACAATAGCCGCTCAAATAACTCAATACCAAAACATACCCTCTTATCAAACCATGCTTCGCTCTAACACTTCCATATACTGTTGATGATGAAAGAGACATGTAAACCAGCAACCATTAATCCAATCAGTATCAATAGCATCCAGATCCATAACTTGTGCAACTCGTGCACTCAATAATAACATCCCAAGAGCTTAATTCATAAAATAGAGAAGACTCACACGAGAGGACTATCCTGCCATTAATCTTGCCATTACCACATCATGCTAAAAGCCTGATACACATCGTGAAACCATATCACACAAATTCGACACCAAGGATCATACCTCTACCTAACTGAGCTGCAAAGCGTGATCCCATCCAACCGCTGGACCACATGACATACTCCAAGCCACCTTGCTCAAAATCAATAACCATGCGAAATTCGACATCAATTACTCAAAGTGCATTGCCATAACCACGGGGAAATCGGACGATACCATGCCACCCGAATAAGAAAGAACATAAACAACACGTCTCAATCCTGCAACACCCAATTACTTACCTTACTCAAAGCTCGATATAAAGCCCCGATAGAACTACACCCTATGCACATATATAATCAACGATCACAACTCCTCGAAAAACCGAAAGGTAACTCATAGATCACTCCAAACCACAAATAAGCTCAGTGACAATCAAACGGTACATGAAATAGCAGACCTGGATTGCCTTTCCTACCCAACGCATTACTCCGTGTTTATAATCTACAAATTTGTAAATGAAATAGCAAATGGAATCAAAGTATGCATTTACAACATAAGTCCATTTTTCTCTTTTAAAGCTTCAACATTTGATACAACATTTTCGATACGGGACGAATAATTACAACTACTACCCAAAATATATACAACCCACATAGTGTTTACAGAGCCTCTAGAGGACAGAGAAGAGTATACATACTTGCCGACAACAAGGGCCTGACTATAGCTTAACATAACCAAAATATACAAAAGAGATGACATTGACTACGCATGGCCCCAAGAGGAATGAGGTTCACCAGTACTGCTGAAGGGATGAAGAGAAGGCACCACTATCGGCGGATGGAGATACCTTCTATAGAACCACCTACATCCATATAAAAGATGTAGCGCCCCAGGAAAAAGGGATGTTAGTACCATTGAATAGTACTAGTATGTATGAAAAAACATTACTCTAAGTAAAATCAAAGCAGTGCACAAATAGAAGGCAGTCAAGGAATACAAAAAATTATTGCACAGAGATATAGAGAATCATAAATGAGGTTTCCACAGCTTCTTCATATGCCACCCTTATTTCTTCTCATCATTCCACCCTTATTTCTTCTGTTGCGGAGTGCAACCCGATCCCACCGTACGATCACATTCCACCCTTATTAATTCTCAACACAAAATACTTATTTCACCTATTGCAGGGGGCAACCCGATCCAACAATATAATCACATTCCACCCTTATTACTTCTCAACATATCATCCTTATTTCACCTGTTGCGACGCGCAATTCGATCCCACCGTACAATCACATTGATAGAAACAACAACCAATAATTCAATCACAAGGAATTCTATCATCAAGTGTATAAATTCATAACAACCAAACAACCATGTCAAACAAAGGGACCAATAATCTTTACCAAGCAGTAGATCATTTAAATTATTCACCTTTCTTTTCTATCATTTACTATACAACCCTTAGCACTTGGATACATTCAACAATTGAGTTCATTACCATTTTCATTCATCTAATAACACTTTCTCTCATACCGATAAATTCAAGCCTATAACGAGTCTTGCACATGACAGGGTAAGCACAAAGAATCATATTTCACAATCTCAAGTAGCATGGTGGCATGGTAATCAACTCAAGGCATTCAGAGAACACGATTCTTCACCTCATCACAATAGGACAATCGATTCAAATACAATCGAACCAAGAATTCATACGGAATGCTCAGACACCAACAAGGTGACTTTACAAAGATTAAAGTTAGCCATACATACCTTGAGTCGGAATTTCCCTTTAATATTTATTCTCAAACCAACAGACCTTCTAACGCCTTCAATCTAATTTACAATATGACATGTTTAGACTTAGAATGAGAAATCATGTACTCATTTGGGCATTTTATCAAACACTATGTGGTCCCTTAGATTAACTAAACCCTTTTTAGTGAAAGATTACTCTAACTTGCTTCCTCTTGCTAGGTTTGGTAAGTTAGTCACATGCATACAAGATCTTAACTCTCATCTTCAAGAACCACCTAGGTGTGTCCCATTTTAGCTATATTCAGATAACTTAAGGAAGAAATGGGGTGAGGACTTTACCTCTTATGGTGAAGAAGACAATGACTACTCTAAGATTCCCAGACCTGAGTAGAAATGGAGGACCAATTTGGTAAAGAATATGACTTTCTCTCACTAAACTCACTCTCCCTTCTCTCTATTTTAGGCAAACAGATGTTAAAATTAAAGGGGTAGGCATTTTATTAGGCTGGGGGGTCGGGTATAAAAATTAGAAATTAGAAACCCCGAAGCAGGGAATGTGGTCAGGAATGCGATCGCATTCCTGCTATGCGGTCCACATTCCCGTCCCATAAATGGCCCTCAACTGGGCCAAAATGGGAAACAGACTACCTAGGTATGCGACCGCTATGCGGTCCGCATACTTGTTATGCGATAGCATAGTGCGTCGCATAACCTATTCCGCAACAATGGAGGTGCAAGAATGTTACAACTATGCCGCTTGCATTGCCAAAATGTGATCGCATTTTGGGTCGCATAGCTGTCCTCAAAATAGGCAACAACTGTCCAGGTATGCTACCACTATTCGGTCTGCATACCTGATCTGCGATCGCATAGTGGACCGCATATCCGTACAATTCTGGAAAACTTTATCTTTTAAGTCCCGGGGTACTTTTACTTCAAAAAGGTCCATTTTTTAAGAATTCCTACAGTTATAACAACATTGGTACCTACCTGGGCACCTTATTTAGTTAAGAAATTTATGGGTCTTTACATCCTACCCCACTTAGAATCATTCGTCCGCGAATGAGGATCGGGAATCACTAAGCTACGAAAAATGACACTCCAACCCCTAATTCCCACTAACTCCGATATTTTCTGAAAATTTTGCCATAGTTTCCTCTGTAATTAGGCCTATCTACTTGCCAGAGAGCCCCCGAAACACATTGTTAACCAATTCTACACAGTTTCCGTTACTTCATCAACTTACACATAATTCGGTTAACACCACAAATTTGCACATAATTCAACTATTACAATGAGTTGTACATGATTCAGTAATTTCAAGGATTTGCACATGATCCAACTATTCATAACATCTACAAATGTGGCACAAAGTTGAGAAATCACAATAGCAGGATAATTAGGGGAGTGGGGTGTCCTTGCACAAAATTTGACACAAAGGTGTAACTGCTTAGAGATGGCAGTTCTCAAGACCACAACTAGACTTATTCAAAAAAATGGGGATATTTCTCTTTCATTTCAGTTTCCGCTTCCCACGTGGCTTTTTCGACTTGTTGACTCCGCCATAATACTTTAACCGAAGTGACCTCTTTTTTTCTCAACCTACGAACTTGCCTATCAAGATATCAATCGGAAGCTCTTCATATGAAAACTCTTCATTAATTGCAATGGTCTCAACCGGCACGATGGCAGATGGATCTCCAATTACCTTCCTCAGCATGGACATATGAAACACCGGGTGCACTAATGAAATTTCAGGGGGCATTTCAATCCTATGCGCCACCTGCCCTATCCTTTGAGAAATCCTAGATGGCCCGACATACCTTGGGCCCAATTTTCCTTTCTTCCCAAACCGCATCACTCCCTTTATGGGAGACACCATCAAGAATACCCAATAATCTACTTGAAACTCCAAATCTCTTCGACGAACATCCGCGTACGATTTCTGACGACTCTAACTTTTTCCATATCTTTGTGCACAAGATCCGGTCCTAGCAGTTTTGCCTCACCAACCTCGAACCATCCAATCGGCCACCTACACCTCCTTCTGTATAGTGCCTCAAATGGGGCCATGTGAATACTAGCATGGAAACTGTTATTGTAAGCAAATTCTATAAGCGACAAGTGATTATCCCAGCTACCCTAGAAATCTAATACACAAGCTTGTAACATGTCTTCAAGCGTCTGAATAGTCCGCTCTGCCTGGCCGTCCGTCTACGGGTGGAAAGCTATGCTGAGATTTACCTGCGTACCCAATCCTTGCTGAAATTTCTTCCAAAAGTTAGTTGTGAACTGGGCCCCCCGATCCGAGATAATAGATACTGGAGTGCCATGGAGCTTGACTATTTCTTTGATATACAACTGAGCGTACTGTTCTGCAGTACCGGTGGAATTGATTGGTAAGAAATGCGTCGACTTCGTGAGCCGATCCACTATCACCCAAATCGAGTCGAACCTACGCGGAGAACGGGGTAACCCCACCACAAAGTCCATATTGATCATTTCCCATTTCCATGTTGGTATTTCCATAAGCTGTGCCAACCTACCGTGCCTCTAATGCCCCGCCTTCACTTGTTGATAATTTGGACACCTAGCCATATAGTCCGCCACACCCCTCTTCATACCATTCAACCAATAAACCTCCTTGAGATCGCGATATAGTTTCTTAGAACCTGGGTGTATAGAATACCTGGAATTGTGAGCCTCCGCCATAACTCTATCCCGAAGATAATCCACATTCGCAACACATAGCCTCCCTTGGCACCACAAAATATCGTCATCATTCCCGAGTGAAAATGTTGAAGTCTTGTGATTTAGAATTGCTTCTTCCAACTGTGCCAAAGTTGGATCCCTGAATTTCTTTACCTTGACTTTCTCTACAAGCGAAGACTCCACTCTATTACGTACCACGACATTCCCTTCATCTGAGGGTGAAAGACAGACCCCCAATCTGGCCAACTGATAAACCTTCCGAGCCAAAGGCCTCTGACCTGCTTTCAAATGGACCAATCTACCCATAGATTTCCGACTAAGAGCATCGGCTACCATATTCGCCTTCTCTGGATGGTACAAAATATTCATATCATATTCCTTAGGCAATTCTAACCACCTCCGATGTCTTAATTTCAACTCCTTCTATTTGAATAAATGTTGAAGACTCTTGTGGTCTGTGAACACGTCCACATGGACCCCATAAAGATAATGCCGCCAGATCTTCAATGCAAACACAACCGCCGCGAGCTCCAAATCATGCGTCGGGTAATTCTTCTCATGATTCATGAGCTGCCTAGAAGCATACGCTATTACCTTACCACATTGCAGCAATACACACCCCAACCCAACCCTTGAAGCATCACAATATACCACAACCCCTTCTGATCCTTCCGACAATGTCAACACTGGCGCCGAGGTCAACCTTGATTTCAATTCTTGAAAATCTTTTCACAAGTGTCGGACCACTGAAACTTAATTGTTTTCTGTGTCAGCTTAGTCAATGGGGAGGCGAGAGTAGAGAATCCCTCCACGAACCTTTGATAATATCCAGCTAAACCCAAGAAACTGCGGATCTCCGTCGAGGTCGTTAGCCTAGGCTAATCCTTCACTGCTACTATCTTTTGGGGATCAACCTGAATGCCTTCCCTAGAAACAACATGGCCCAAAAAAGTGACTGATTCTAGCCAAAACTCAGATTTTGACAACTTGCATACAACTGGTGACGATGGAGAGTCTGTAGAACTGCCTTGAGGTGATTAGCATGATCGTCCTGACTCCACGAATAAACAAGGATATCATCAATGAAGACTATCACGAAAGAGTCAAGAAACGGCTTCAAACCCGATTCATATGATCCATAAAAGATGTTGGCGCGTTGGTTAGCCCAAAAGACATTACCAAGAGTTTGAAGTGCCCATAACGAGTCCTAAAGGCGGTCTTAGGAACATCCTGCTCACTGATGTTCAATTGGTGATACCCGGACCGTAAATCAATCTTTGAGAAGAACCTAGCACCTTGCAACTGGTCGAACAAATCATCTATCCGAGGCAATGGGTATTTGTTAATGATGGTGACCTTGTTGAGTTGTCGATAATAAATACACATCCAGAGCGATCCATCTTTCTTTCTGACGAAAAGAACTGATGCGCCCGAACCCGACACAATTGTCCTATTGAAACCATTTTCTAATAGGTCTTTCAATTGCTCCTGTACCTCTCTTAATTCTGTCGGCGCCATTCTGTAGGGTGGAATAGATATTGGTTGCGTATCTGGCAATACATCAATCCTGAAATCAATCTCTCTATCTGGTGGAATCCCAGGAAGCTCATCCGGAAATACTTCAAGAAATTCCTTCACGATAGGCACAGACTCAGGAGCAGGCGCCTCTGAAGTGGTGTCCGCAACCCGGACCAAATGGTAGATGCACCCTTTTCTGATAATCATTGAGGCCTTAAGGTAGGAAATAAACTTACCTATTGGCACAATATTATTCCCCTCCCACTCGATAACTGGTTCATTAGGAAACTCGAGCCTCATAATTCTGGTTCGGCAGTCAAGTTTAGCAAAGCACGAAAAGAGCCAATCCATCCCCAAAATTAAATCAAAATCTACCATTTCTAACTCGATAAGATCGGCCGTGGTATCCCTACCATGCACCATGACAACACAATTCCTATAGACTCGCACAGCCGTAATAGAGTCGCCAACTGGAGTCAACACAGAGAGCGACTCGTGAAGTTGTTCTAATTCTACCCCAAAACTTGAAGTGATAAATGGAGTAGCATATGACTAAGAGAAACCGGGATCAATAGGAGCATAAACATCATGCGATGGAACAGTCAGAATACCTATGACAACATCTGGAGAAGCCTCCACACTCTGGCGACCACTCAAAGCATAAAACCGACTGGGTCCCCCTTGACCTCGTGCTCCACCCCTAGCTACACCGCGCCTTGCTGGAGCTGGAGGGCTACAGGTTGGACGGTGTGCTGAAGATATAGCGACCGAAGAACTGGATGGCTGAGCAGTGCCCCTACCATGCCCTGACTGGGTGCACGACAGTCTCGCTGAACATGGCCTCTCACTCTGCATCTATAGCATACCAGTATGTCAAAGTAACATGGCTTAGAATGAAACCTCACACACTTAGTGCATGGGGCCCTCCACTGCTGCTGGAACCTCCCACCTAAACGACTCCATTGGTGAAACCTCTGGCTATATGAACTTGGTCCAAAGAGACCTTCCTGCCGATAACTATGCCCTGATGATGGTACGATGGTTGAGGACTGAGCATAGGACTGACTTGGCCCTAATGACCCTCTCCCAAGAGCTGACCTCCCACCTGCAACTAAACTCCCAGGGTTGCCCGCTGACCGGGCCTTACGACTACTCTCTCTCTCTATTCTTATCTTTAATTTCCGAGCCTTCGTAGCTTGGGTGGATCCCACAATCTTCCCATAGTTCATATTTGAGTGAAGCGCAGCTGTAGCAGCTTCATTAATAACCAAGGGACCAAGGCCCTGCACGAACCGACGAACTCTACCCTCCATAGTAGACATCATATGAACAACATATTTGGACAAATGCACGAACTCCAAGAACCACCTAGGTGTGTCCCATTTTAGCTATATTCATAGAATTTGAGGAAGAGATGGGGTGAGAACTTTACCTCTTATGGTGAAGAAAAGAACGGCTACTGGAAGATTTACAGACCTGGGTAGAAATGGAGGACCAATTTGGTGAAGAAGATGACTTTATCTCACTACACTCACTCTCCCTTCTCTCCGTTTTAGGAAAACAAATGTTAAAATGAAAGGGGTAGGGGTTTTATTAGGCTGGGGAGTCAGGTATAAATATTAGAAATTAGAAACCCCAAAGCTGGGAATGCGGTCAGGAATGCGATCACATTCCTGCTATGTGATCCGCATTCCTGTCGCGTAAATGGCCCCCAACTGAGCCAAAATGGGAAACGGACTGCCCAGGTATGCGACCACTATGCGGTCTGCGTACTTGTTATGCGATACAATAGTGCGTCGCATAACCTCTTCCACAACAATGAGGTGCAAGAATGCGACAACTATGCGGCCCGCATTGCAAAAAGTCGATCATATTTTGGGCTGCATAGTTGTCCTCAAAATGGACAGCAACTGTCCAGGTACACGACCACTATGCGGTCCGCATACGCGATCTGCGATCTCATAGTTGACCGCATATCCACACAATTCAGAAAAACTTTATCTTTTAAGTCTTGGGGTACTTTTACTTCAAAAAGGTCCGTTTTCATGAATTCCTACAGTTATAACAACATGGGGACCTACCCGGGCACCTTATTTAGTTAAGAAATTTTACGGGTCATTACAAACACACCCCTGAATCCTTCCAACTCAACCAAGCTACGCATGCCACCAAATTCCAAGAGAATTGCTAAGAAACACCTGTAACAACTCATTACCTTTAAACACCCAAAGAACTAACCATATCCCTTATCATGCCGATCCGACCTACTACCAAGTTGTCCTATTTACCCAGGTTCCTTCTGACTTACCTTCAAATTGATACTTCTCCTTGCCATAATACCAAAATTCTCAATCCAGACTCACCATACGAAACCCAAGCATAAAAATATACCGTCTAAGACTCATAAGTCGTTGAATACTCTCTCAAATATCCCCAAAAGCACCACATTAGAACTACTTACTCTGAAGAGACTTCCTGTGAATTTAAAGTCATTACCCTCACTTTCCTGATAGTGATGGATAGAATCCATGATAATGTAAATACACCACATGCCTTGACACCTTCCCCGTAAATCTCATTTCTAGCCCTTCTCACACCTTCAAGATCCTCGATCGCTACATATAACCTTGAATCCGACTGAACCATTCTCGAATGTCATTTACTCTATGCAATTTCAATTACACTAACCAAGTAAGTAGAATGACCTGACCCCGCTTGCAATCCACATA
Organism: Nicotiana paniculata; assembly: GCA_005239505.1. Lineage (NCBI taxonomy): Eukaryota > Viridiplantae > Streptophyta > Magnoliopsida > Solanales > Solanaceae > Nicotiana > Nicotiana paniculata. The sequence continues at coordinate 48,695 of ML355275.1, forward strand.
CTAAGAAAGTAACCCACATATTTGGAGCAACAATCAAACTCATACACTGCATACACTACCCTTTCAAGTACAACTCAATCATTCAATAAATTTCGTTATCCGTAAGGTACATTACAACCTGTATCGAAGAATTTCCAGTTACTCGAGCCATTCCCACAGTCCACCTCTGCAGGTGATAACTGATTCACCAACATACCTCAAACCGAAACCAATACAACATATAATCATGTAATCAACTTATCATTAGTGGACTCCCCCACTTGGATCAAAGCCAAAGATCAAGACAAACAATAACTCACGATGCCCACACATTATCACTGCCACCATATTGTGTTGGGATTCAACTAAATCCTTCATACGCTCATATGACCAAGAACATCTAACCCTCAACTCGTATGAAAATCTCGCGTTCATCATTGTAATGATGACGCCAACTCCCACAAGCGATCTAAACTCAAATTACAACATACATCATTTACTGATAGAGAGAACTTACTACAGATAAACATAATGGTCACACACCTCAGGAAAACCCGCAGGAGATACCCCTTCCTGATTAACCTCAAAATGATATCCCTCTATACACTTCCAAAACACATAGGTATCACACAATCACTATACCTTCCTACATTAGAACATAACCATTTCCTGCCTTCGAGACATCCCATTAAGCGGTATAAGAACCCAAAGCTGACGGCAATACTAACACTGGAGCTATGGTCAAGGAATTCTTGGGCTTCTAGAAGCTATACTCACACTCGTATGACCACATAGATACCATCACTAGCCACCACGTGTCCCAAGAATGCTACTGAACTGAGCCAAAAATTCACACTTGGAGAACTTCGCACAAAGATTCTCCTCCCTATATCCTTGTAATACCATCATCAAATGCCGAGTATGCTATCCCTGGCTACGAGAATACGGCAGGATGCCATCAATAAATACAATAACAAAGGAGTTATAACACGGCCGAATACACCGGCAATCAAATATATAGATGTTGTTGGGGCATTGGTCAGCTCAAAAGACATCACACGAACTCAGTACATTACAGGAAATTCCACTTCACCCCACAAATAAACTATACAAGAGGTCCTTCAATACTCATAACTCGAATACATATTCTAACTCAATATAGAAGTCAAATAATCAATACTTCTTGCCACATCTCCCGCCAATTCATTTTGGTGACAATCAAACAACCTGAATACATCTAACTATCCAATCACACTAACCATGTAGTCATCTAGTCAAAAAGTTCCATCAATAAGGACACAAACAGACATAGAAGTCCCCCAACACATGTGCTCACCAAAATGAAATCTCAGCACTCAAGCCACAGACAAAAATCCGGCCTCAAGTCCTTCTGACTAGCCCATTATCAGCATGTTAAAAATCACATCTCATCCATAGAAGTCACAAGCCGCCGACGCACAACTGATACCAAGAGCTCGCGTACTCATTCAAATACATGAAAGGAATTCAAAGAGTTACTCTTTTGGATGAATAAATGGATTCCCACGACAAGAATTCAAGAATGTGGAATGTTTCCTAAGGGTTCTGCAGCCTCTCGAAGATAAGTACAGACATCTCCGTACCGAACCGCAAGACTCTACTAAACCTGCTCATGATCGTTGTGTCCTATGTAACCTAGAGCTCTAATACCAACTTGTCACGGCCCCAAATCCTAACAGGTTGTGATGGCGTTTATCGTGGAACTAGGCTAGCCAACCATCACATTACTACACAATTGCTCTATTATAATATTCGAAAACCAATAATAAGCAGCAAACAGAGTATAGAATAATTTCTTTAAGTCTTTACGCCCCAATAATAATCTAACAGTCGAAACAAATCTCCCAATACTGGAGTCAACCGATCACGAGCATCTATAAAATAAACTAACTCTGCTAATGTCATAGACAATGTCTAGGAATAAAATACTAATACTAAATAAGGAAGGGAAATAGAGAAGCTGTGGACGCTGGAAAGCTACCTCAAAATCCTGTAACTGATGACCACGAACTCAGACGACTACTGCTCCGAACCAGTACCTGGATCTGCACACAGAGGTGCAGGGAGCAATGATGAGTACGCCAACTCATTAGTAATGAAAATAAATCACAATCTGAGAAAAAGAAACAGACAGCACAAATACAACCATCCACGAAATAGTAAAACATCAAGTCTCAATACAATATACATAAATTCGAAAACCAATTTCCGAAAAATCCTTTGAAACAAATATATTTTTCCAATATTTCTCAGTAAAACTCTCAGTAATATCAGTTTAAAAAATGAAGTGAATCATAGTCAAAATTCAGTAAAATATCATCATAAAACTACCCCTCGGGCCATAATCATCACTCGTAACAATTTCTTTCAGCATCTCACAATCACTCAGTATCATCCACGCGGGCAACCTCACTGTCACTCATGCCTCCTAATCACTCATCACTCGGCACTCACACTCAGTATGTACCTGCGCTCACTGGGGTGTGTACAGACTTCGGAGGGGCTCCTACAACCCAAGCGCTATAAACAAGCCAAATCATGGCATCAATCACTGTCATACACCCGGTCTCTCTCATATCATAACATCCTCACAATATTGGCCCTCGGCCTCACTCAATCAGACACTCTTAGCATGCCACTCAGGCCATGAATAAAATGGGGTTCTCGACCTAAAATAGTATTTCATTTCAAGAAATAGTAATATCATCAAATAGGAGTGTCAACAATTTCACAAGAAAGATTGAGTGAAAAATCATAGTTTCAAAACAGTGAGAATATTAGTAAAATAGCCCCCAAGGGGTTAAAACAGATCGGCACTAGGCCCCAAACATGGCTTGCATCGCAAGTATAACAAAACATAGTAATACAAATAAACATATGCTTTAAAAGAAGTTTCGAAACTCAATAGTTGCCTAAAAAGGAACATATTTCAAAATTTCCAATTCGTGCACGCCCCACACTCGTCATCTACTGTGTGCGTCACTCCCAATCCGTGAAAGGATGTAAAGTCCGGGATTTCATAATCTCATGACAGGATTTAAAGACATTACTTACCTCGAACTATCCCGAAAAGCTACTGTTCAACACGTTTGCCTCTCGAATCAACTTCCGAGTGCTCCAAATCTACCAAGTTAAAATTTTTATAATCAAATTATGCTAAAGGAATGAATTCCAATTGAAAAATATCGATTTTAAGCACAAAACCCGAAATCAGTCAAAACCCGACCCCCGAGCCCGCATCTTGAAACTCGACAAACTTTATATCAAAATGTTCTTCATCATCTCACGAGTCCGTGCATATAAATAACTCAAAAATCGGAGTTCGTTTGACCCCTCAAATCATCCCTAGCAGGTCTCATAATCTCAAGCCCTAACTCCACCTTTTTTTAATTTATTTTCATGAATTAAACACTGATATTTTGTTCCTTAATCACAAATAATCGAGTTTTAGTTATCCAAAATCCTTACCTCAATGAAGAACAATGATTTCATCTCTTCAAAATCGTCTCAAAGCTCTTTTCCCATTAAAAATGATGTAAAGGGGTTTAATGGTCGCGGAGGTTTTTTTTTATACTGTTCACGCATTTTACTATTCACCAGAGTTACTGTTCATGCTGCTATGAAAGAAAATGCAGCAGCTTTTCTTCTAGTCTAAATTGATCCGTAACCTTTCGAAATGTACCCGAGGCCCTCGAGACCTCAACCAAACCTACCAACATATCCCATAGCATCATTAAAACTTAGTTTCACCTAAAATTTTGTAAACATATCCAAAATGACATTACGAACATGTTCCAACTGTCGTAATTCCCTTCAAACCCCGATAGCCTATTTTCCACTGCCGACCGAAAATCGCCAATAACTAACTTTCGCCAATTCAAGCCTAATCTACACCGGACATCACAAAAATATTCCGGACACACTCCCAAGTCCCAAATCACCTAATGAAGCTATCCGAGCAATAAAATAAACATTCTGAGGTTGTTTACCAATAAATCAACTCTCAATTGAGTTTTCTAACTCTAAAGCTACTTGTTGAGACTAAGTGTCTTAATTTCTTCTATAATCATTCCAATTCCGAGCCAACTGACTCTACCTATGACAAGGCAAAAACAGGAATAAAAATGAAATTTCTATGGAACGACTAGCTGGGTCGTTACATTGAATCCCACAGAGAACAATATATAGGAGATTAGGAATGTAAGAGAATTATCACTTATCACGCAGTGCAAAACACTTAGATTTTGGTTTAGAAAATATTTATAACTAAATGAAAAAAATGTAAACTAACCTAGAAAGAAAGTAAAATGATCAATGGATAGAAGAATGAATGCATCGGTAATTTTACTCAAGTAACGATCCAATGTATTTCACGATTTAACAAATATGAGTGAGTTTATGTTAATTATCCACAGATAATAATTCTTAATTAGCTTTTTCCAAAGACTAACAAGACTTTCTAATTGAATTATTCCTAACCCAATTAAAGATTAAGAACACCGGATATGTCTACAAGTAGTTCAATCATATTCCTAGGTAGAATCTATAAAATGAGAGTTAACGCCTCAAGTTCTTGTTAATTAATCTTTCCCAACTCCGAATTAACCCCAAATTATATTTTCCAAATTTAATTCGGAGTTAATGGGCGAGTCCTGAGGTTAGCTAATCCCTTTGGAAACATTAAAAAGAAGAATAATTAAAGAAACAATAACTCACTTCATAAATACATAAAAATCATTCAATACATAAGCACAACAAGGTATTTAATCTACACTTTAAATATGGAAATTTCCACAAACAAGATTCAAGTGTTGGAAATAAATACTACACACTTATTCAATACAAAGCAAGAAAATGAAGAAACAAACATAAATGGGTGAGAAATCCTTAACCACAAGATTGAAATCATCAAAACCCAAGTGTGTGTGCAAACCCTAGCTTCAACACTTGTTCTCCTTTAGTCTTCAAGACTCAAAATATGTTTTACAATGTCCAACGATACTGAAAATATCTGCTAGGCTGTGTATAAAAATGATTAGGGATCAAAACGTGAAATGTCAAAATTGCCCAAAACTACCCAGGAATTGCACTATGCGATAGCATTAGTGCCCGCGCGATCACATTGAATCAATTCCTCCCAGCATATGCAATCACACAGTTGGTCCAGCGTTCACACAAGCTATTTGACTCGTCTGTTGACTGCTTCTCTATTCTGTGCTTTTGCATCCATGTGCATGCGTTTGCAGAGTTTCATAAACTGGATCCTATGTGATCGCATTAGCATACATGCGATCACATAGTGTAAAAACTGGGCAGATTTCCTACTTTCCATTTTAATTCCTTTTTGACTTGATTTCTCACGAGTTCTTCACAATCATCTCTAAGTCACTAGACACCTGGAATTTTCCAATAAACATCAATAAATGTCTTAGTTTATCAATAATATTACCCAAAAGATTAAGTATTAAGAGAAGATAAGCCCCTTTCTTCCTCTTCTCTCCCTTCTTAGTCCTCGAAGCACTTTGATTATGCTCAACTATGTCTTATAGAAAGACAAAATGGGCGCTACAAATATAATCCGGTGTATTATGCCCAGAGTCGATCCCACAGGGAATTTACGTATCAATCAAGCCGTCAGAATACAAAACTTTACGTAACCAATTTTTTCCAGACTTTTGAATATTAATAGGTGATGTTTTACTATTTCTACTGACAAAATTAATAAACTAACGATTAACTAGCAATATGGTGTAAACAATTATAATAAAGGTCTACTGTTATGGTTTCCTCCGTTGGTGAACTTCCTTCTTGGATACATCTTATAGTTTGATTAGTTGTCTCTATCAATCATGAACACTCTATCTACCATAAATCTCTCTCAAGTAATTATGATAATTTACTAGATGCACTCTCTCAAGTTACGCTAGCTAGATTGCATTACAGTTCACTTAGATTGCACCCGAGGTATCGTTATCTCTAATCCAACCTCTAAACCCTCGGTTATGACTTTCGTCTATACTCCGGGAGTGGTGTTGTTCAAACAACTACCTAAATATGCACTCTCTCTCAAGTAGATACATAATAAATAGGAACAGCTAATTGAGGGCCCTTCAATCAACTACAATAAGAACGTAGTTGAACAAATAGAGTTTAATCAACCAATCAAAACTGTACTAATATCACAAAAAGTTCATACCCCAACGGGTTGCACCAAAACCCTAGATTAAAGAAATTAGCTACTCATGCTCATAATAATCAACTCTAAAATAACTTGCATAATTAAACAACAAAGTAATGAATAAAAGCTGTAAAAATCAATGTTTTATTTCTTTGAGTAGTGCTCCACAAGCGTCTCTTGTCTCTAATGGCATCCCTCTTTCAAGTTGTGTTTATGGGTCTATTTATATATCTGGGACAAAGAAACGCCTATATCACTTCCAAGACTGAATAAAACTACTATTTCGGAGCAAGTTCTATACATCAAATTCAATGCACAAAATAACATGCAAACCTCACACACACATGGCACATAGTTCACTCAGGATCAGATCTATCACGATACTCCAGTCAAATCAGTTAAGCAAATCTTAAGAATTCATGATTTAAGGTATTTATCCTGGAGTCAAAAAAAATTGAGCCTAAGCGTCACAACCAAAGTACTGACTATTCTCAAGGCATTAGCATGTTTCGAGATATTTCTACTATTAAGCCCTCAACCATGTGATTCCTACTCCTAAAAATTAAAAACTACCTACACCCGGTTCAATTAAAAATCCTTGGAAAAGAACCGTGGTCTAAAGAAAAACCAAGGGGGAATTACTACACTACCTAAACCAAAAAATCTTTTTGGTATTTTCGTTAGACTTACTTTCCTCAAGAGAACTGTCTAAGAGATCCATCGTTGGGAAGAGTCTTTTTTTTTTCTAAAATTAATTTTTTTTTCTGTTTCTTTCTACCTAAAAGAAAAACTTACTAACAATAAAAGCTAAAACTACTAACAAGAAAGCACACTAAACACAACAAATCACAACAAATATGTACAACACCCCACACCTAAATCATGTAGTGTCCTCAGTGCATCACATATAGACAAAACAAGAAATAAAAGTAAGGTGCAAGAAACTCACTGATCCAAGTAGTTTCGCCATCCTTTCCATTAGTTTTGCTTCCCCTACTCCTTCAAGCAAATGCTTTAATCACTTTATGCATCCACTTTGAACTTATAAATTGGATCCCAAGTTTTGAATCTGCTCAATGATCATGCTCCTGGGATGGTGGAACAAATCTGCCTGACCCAATAAAACAATGTAGTAATCTGCGCTTCTTGGCCTTTCGACAAAATGTGTACTCCTTACTTTCTGGCAAGAAGAATTCCTAAATATAGGCATCTTGTTCTTTATCCCTCAACTCCTCAGGTGGTTCGGATAACTCTTTTTGCATATCATCATCCAAACATAATGTGAAACAATGGTTGGAGTGTGTACCAACATCCTCAACACTAACGACACTAGATTCAACAAAGTATGTATCATCAATGTCCTTGGTTAACGCTAGTATCTTTTCTACACATAAGCATCCTCCGATTTCAGTTCCAACCTGGGTGGTTCTTCGATAGATGGCCTGGCTGGCGGGTTCTCTCTTTCCTCTACGTATAGTGACTCAAACTCGAGAGCCTTTGGACATGCCCCTTTTTCCTCAAGTGCTAACACCCAATCTGCCAGTTCTTCACCGTTCATATCTTCTAAATTCATCAAACATTCATCCAAAGGGTACCCAACAGTCAGGGATGCATGATCTTTTTCTGAGATCACATTCACAGCATCAATAAGAGAGCAGTTGGCGAACTCACTAGGTCA
>ML355276.1:0-13613 GCA_005239505.1 Nicotiana paniculata
TTTTCACGTTGATTTAATGGACAAGAGAAATTTCAGCCAAAAAGAAAAATGTTATTATGATCTGAAAGTCTGTTCTACCATGATAAATATTTACCACTGATATTTATGCCAAGCCAAGTAATTTCATCATAGCGATTATAAAATAAAGTAAGAATACATATACAGTTAGATATCTCTATAATAGCATCGTTGTATGACAATCATTCACTATAAAATCTATGTTTTCTTATGGAACCAATTTTTAGCTATGTTATAATATATGTTTTCTGGCAATATTTGACCAAGACACTTCTCTTAATAAAATTCTCTCGTCACCTATGGTATGAAACCGAGGGCTGAGCATTNAGTCTTGGAAACTAAGCATTACAAGCTTTCGCGCAAATGCTAAGGTTTGGTAACAAGCCAGATGAGATCACTTTTGTGGGGCTTTTGTCAGTTTGTAGTCATGCCGGTCTTGTTAAGAACGGTCAAAAGTTTTTCGAGTCCATGAGACACACCTATGGTTTGAAACTGAGGGCTGAGCGTTATTGTTGCCTTGTCGACATTTTAGGTCGTGGTAAGTTAGCTGATGAGGCTATGGGGTCATAAACCAGATGCCTCCGGAAGAATGCGATGGTACGGTTCTAGGGGCTTTACTTGGCTCCTGCAAGTTGCCCCGAGATGTTATCAGTAAGAAATTGAATGAGCTTTTTCCTGAGTTTGGGGTTCAATCTCGTTCCCAGATATACCTTACGTTCGGGTAGATACTCGATAACTATCACCTGTTCCATCTCCTGGACCGTTGATTTGGTTGCATCCGATTCTTCGAGAACGACGAAAGTTCGAGGAGTGAGAAAATCCTCTTCTTTTCAAATTCGGTCGAGGCTGGGGACGATGATTGCTATTTGGTCACTTGTTTATCTTTGATGCTCGACTTTTCTGAGGTCGACGATGCTAATATCGGCGTCACCTCGTTGATTGAAAACATTTCCTTTACAACGTGCTTTTCCCNCGGGGATCAATCTCGTTCCCAGATATACCTTACGTTCGGGTAGATACTCGATAACTATCACCTGTTCCAGATCCTCGACTGTTGATTTGGTTGCATCCGATTCTTCGAGAACGACGAAAGTTCGAGGAGTGAGAAAATCCTCTTCTTTTCTAATTCGGTCGAGGCTGGGGACGATGATTGCTATTTGGCCGCTTGTTTATATTTCATGCTCGACTTTTCTGAGGTCGACGATGCTAATATCGGCGTCACCTCGTCGATTGCAAATATTTCCTTTGCAACGTGCTTTTCCCTATGAACTGTTTTCACGCCATCCACCATTGGAAACTTCATCATTTGTTGAAGGGTCGATGGTACTTCCCTCATGTTATGGATCCACGGCCTTCCGAGCAGTGCATTGTATCTCATGTCGCCTTCAATGACATGGAATTTTCGTATCTCGGATGGTCCCGGCCACGTTTATTAGTAGGATTATCTCCCCTTTTATTGTTTCGCTGGCCATGTTGAAGCCATATAGGACTTGTGATGGAGGTACAATCTGGTTTAGCAGGCCGAGCTGCTCTAAGACCCTCGATCTGATTATATTTGCCGAGCTACCCGGATCCACGAGAACACGTTTAACTTGAATTTTATTTACCAAAATAGATATTACCAGGGCGTCGTTGTGCGGCTGTGAGATGCCTTCTGCTTCTTCGTCGTTCAACGAGAGAGTGCCTTCGGGCACGTAGTCTCGAGTCCGTTTCTCCCTCGTGATCAATACTTTGGTTCATTTGAATATAGGTCCTTGTGGGACATCAACCCCACCGAGGATCATGTGGATAACATGCTGAGGTTCTTCTTGCTCGTTCTTTCTGTTGGCGTCTTTTTCCCTGAAGTGACTTTTGGCTCTGACACTGAGGAATTCTCGAAGTTGACCCTCGTTTAACAATCGAGCTACTTTCTCTCTCAACTATCTGCATTCTTCGGTCCTATGGCCATGCGTGGCATGGTATTTACATATCGGGTTTGGATTCCTTTGAGAGGGATCGATTTGTATAGGTCTGGGCCACCTGGTATCTTTGATCCTCCCGACGGCCGATATGATACTCGAGGCATTGACACTGAAATTGTACTCCGATAATCGGGGTGCTTCTATGGGATCTGATATTTGTCAAATCCATTTTTGCTCATGAGTCCCCGAGAATTCTGTCATTTTTCACCCCTACGATCGTTCGGGGCGGAATTACGTCCCGGAAGGTTATTCCTTCTATCTGAAGCATATGGCTGATACCGATCTTTATTCGACCTTGATTCTTTATCAACATCTCTTTGGTTCTTACCTGTCGACCGATTAGGATGCACTGAGCCGAGGGGGATCCCAATTGGTCGTCCTTGACCTAATCTTTGACTAATATCGGTTGTGAACATCTGCCCAAGTCACAGCCGAGTACTCTATTAAGTTCTGCTTCAACTGGCGCGATGCGATCAAACTTCACTCGTTTAATCCCTGGGTGCAAGCTTGAATAGCCCAATCGTCGGTAACCGGTGGTAAGTCCATACGTTCCATTTGGAATCGAGATACAAACTCTCTTAGCATCTCATTATCCCTCTGCTTCACCTTGAAGAGGTCTGATTTTTTTCTTGCAACCTTTATAGCGCCAGCGTGTGCCTTTACAAATGAATCTGCCAACATGGCGAACGAATCGATGGAGTTTGGTGGCAAGTTGCGGTACCAAATCATAGATCCCTTCGACAGGGTCTCTCCGAATTTCTTTAGCACTACTGAATCGATTTCATCGTCTTCCAAATCATTTCCTTTTATGTCACATGTATAAGAGGTAACGTGCTCATTGGGGTCCGAGGTCCCGTTGTATTTAGGTATATCGAGCATCCTGAACTTCTTTTCTATGGGCTTCGGAGCCGCATTTGGAGGGAATGGTTTTTGTACAAAGTTTTTGGAGTCCATTCCTTTTAAGACATGTGGTGCCCCCGGAATTTGATCGACTCGAGAATTATAGGTTTCCACCTTGTTGTCGTTAGCCTCGATTTTCTTTTCTCCCGACTCTATTCTCTTAGTAAGCTCCTCGAGCATTCTCATTATAGCAGGGTCAGTTGTCGAAGTATTTTCACCTGATCTTTCAGGCACTGGCTCGGTACGGCGAATAGCCTCTTGTTCGACCCTATTCGGTGCCATGTGCTGGTTTTGCAACTGAGCAATGGCGTTCGGTTGGGCTTGCAGCATTTCAAATATAATTTGGAGACTGACACCTTCGTATCCTCTGCCTTGAGTACCTTGATCGTCAGTTTGACCCTCTCTGCGTACGCTTCCATCGGGGTCCCCGCCTAGGCCCGCATTAAGAGCAATATGCGAACCAATATCGACATGGTTGACGGGTGGCTCTCCCCCGAGGTCAGCTTGTGGCACCTCGATTCTTGGAGCTATAATATTATTGTTCTCTCCGTGGAGTCCGAGACCGTTGTCACCATGAGTACCTGTGTTTTGTGAGTTTGACATGATTTATCCTGAAAACAAAATTCTTGACAAGAAACAAGCGTAAAATAGTGTGTTATGTCAAAACTAGCACTGAACGATCACTATTATCCTTTGCCTCACTGTGGGCGCCAAACTGTTTACCTCGAAATACGAGTAACAGTTAAACTTGTAATGCGGTTATAAGGACATGTGATCTAATTCAATGCCAATTGACAAATAGCTAAATAAATGAAGGAATTAAACGATTAAAATTGATCAGATCGGTGTAATTACAAGTTATCGACCCGGTCTGGATTAGGCTCGAGATCAAGTGCCAAGAACGGTAAAACAACAAGAGTAACACGAACAAAAGGAAAGTAAGAACAACAAATAATTAAGAGTAAGTAAAAGAGTAGAGTGTTTGTATTTCTCAGTAGTCGGTTTTTACCGATTTGACTCGAATTATCGATTTGATGCAATTTGCCGGTTTCCTTTGCACACCCCTATTTGTATTGTTAAACCAAGTATATATTATTGCAAATGTTAGGTTCTTTGATAATTATCTCTGGTAGATATCCATTATTTTATGTTTGCTACTAGTAGTATTTATTAAGGTGTAGATCGGGCAAATGGTAGAACGTAAATTACCAGCATCTGGTGTCGTTCATACACCATTTATCACAGATAGTTAAACTTTTCTATAACAATTTTATTTGTTTTGGATTTTTTTGTTGTTATAGTAAAATACTATTACAGAAAACATATATTATAACATATTTAAAATTTGGTTCCATAAAAAACTTGTCTTTTATAGTGAATGGTCATCATACAACGATGATGTCAACAATCTCATTTGTTCTGAATTTTTTTGGTTGTTATACCGAAATACTATTACAGAAAAGATATATTATAACATACCTAAAAATCGGTTCCATAAGAAAACATGAATTTTATAGTGAATGATTGTTATACAATGATGCTATTATAGAGATGTCTAACTGTATATGTATTCTTATGTCTAACATGAATTTTATAGTGAATGATTGAGGTAATTTGAGTCTTTACCCGATCTTTGGTGGACCTGACTAGTTATAACAGAGTTATTTGCATAATAGGTGCCCTACCACACCTTAAAACTCGTTAGGTGACGAATCTTCTCTTTTAATACCTTTCTTAAAAGAGTTGTCACATGTCGAATCCCGATTCGCGAGAAAAAGGGACGCGACATACGGTATTTAGACATTTCGGTTCGGTATTTTCGGTATTCAGTTTCTTAAAATGCAATACCAATACCGTACCTAATTAAATTCGGTATGGTTCATTTTTCTCCTTTCGGTTTATTCGGTTTGGTAACTTCGGTTTATTCGGTTTGAATACTAACTAGTACATAGAGTCATACACTGTAATATTCTAAATTTAAGTACTCAAAGCACAAAATTAAAAATATTTGTTGACAAAAATTTTCTCCAAAACTAGCAAATAGCAACTCAGAGAGAGAAAAATATACATAAAAAATAAAGTTGATCATTGGAAATGACTTGTTACTTGTCTAGAGTTAACTGGTTAACTTAGAGAATAAAGGAAAGTAAAATTTTAGATTTTTATATTTATGTTATAATTAATAATATGTGTATTGTGTAATATAATATATATTTTGGTACGATAGGAGCATAATGTAGAGATATATTTTCTTGTAACTTGTTCTGAGAGGGTAATTTGAAAATAGACATTTTCTTGTCCTAAGTTATGATGACAACTTTTGAGTAAATATTTTACACCCAAGGAAAAACAAAAAAAATTCCAAGAAATTCTCTGGTCCAAATGGCTTATTGGGCGAACCTTGTGGAGTAAGCCTTAGGGGTGGTTTGGTATGCAGACTAAATTATTCCGGGATTATAATCTCAAGACTAATTTATACCACAAGAGTGATGGGATAAAATAATCTCACATTTGATGGATAAGGTGGGATAAGATAGGATTTCCTAAATAAAATCTGTGGTTAAATTGATACCTTGTTTGGTTGGAGATATAAATTTATCCCAGGATAAATTTATACCATGAACCAAACAAATCTTCAACCAAACAAATTATTAATTTAACCCTACATCTTATTCCCTCTTATACCTCATACCAAACGACCCCTTAGGATTTCGAGGTATTACTGTAACGACCCGACCGGTCGTTTTAAGAACTTAAGCTTCGTTCGATGGCATAAGGTATTGAACAACTTCACATTGTGTATATCGACCTTCGTACATGGTTGGATTCAGTTACCGAATGATTCGGAGTTGAATTGGAAGAAGGATTTTTATTTTGGAAGCTTAAGCGGTGGAATTTGGCCGGAATTTGACTTTTTATGTAAACAGCTCCGGAATAAGTTTTGGATAATGTCAACAGTTTCGTATGGTGATTTTGACCTTAGGCGTGCGTCCGGATTTGGACTTGGAGGTTCATGGAGTAATTTGAGGCAATTCGGCGAAAGTTGGAACATTTGAAGTTTGAAAATTGGAGTGGTTTGACCACAGTTGACTTTTTGGGATATCAGGGTCGAAATGCGATTCCAAGAGTTGGAGAAGCTCCGTTACGTGAATTGGGACTTGTCTGCAAAATTTGGCGTCATTCCGGGTTGAATTGATAGGTTTCGGCACGAGTTTAGAAGTTTAAATTATTGGAAGTTCATAAGCTCGATTCATATCTTTGTCGTGTTTTGATGTGATTTGAGACCTCGAGCGGGTCCATGTTAGAGTATGGAACTTGTTGGTATGCTTGGACGGGGTCCCGAGGACCCCGGGTGTGTTTCGGAAGAGTCGTGGATGAACTCCATGGTTGTGGGAGGCTGAGTTGTTCTAGTGTAATCGCACCTGCGGGCCTTGGGCGCAGGCGCAATGATCCAAGTGCGAAGGAGGAGGAGTAGGTGCGAGCAAGGCTGGCCTGGGCAGTCTCCGCAGATGCGGATAAATGGAACTCACGTGCGGCTTCGCAGGAGCGGAGTCTTGCGCGCAGGAGCGGGAATGGAGGGCATGTGCGGTTGGTCGTGCGCACCTGCGGTTGCGCAGAAGCGGCTATTTTCCTCGCAGGTACGATCACGCCTGGGCAGAGAGTTTATATTCGAGGGTTTTTCCATTTTCTCCATATTTTGACTTGTAGAGCTTAGTTTTGAGCGATTCTTGGTGAGTTTTTCAAGAAATCCAATTGGGTAAGTGGTCTTCATCTAGAATTAAATATATTCCATGATTTAGTCTAGGGGTGTGCATTCGATTTATCGATTCAATTTTGACCCTTATCGATAATTACTTATCGATTATCGATTTGTACATATGTTTATCGTTATTGTTTCAATAAGGTTTCGATTTTTTCGATTTTGATTTATCGATTTTTGGGGCTTATCGATTCGGTTATCGATTACACCAATAAGAAAATTTGCGAGATTCCACGGAAAGTATATCGCTATAAACACGCCTAACTAATATGGACAAAAAGAAGCTAAAATAAGACGAACACTAGTAATTGCTAGAAGTCAAACCTACTTAATAGTAATAAAATTCCATATTTGCCACATTAATCAGGATTGTCCACAAGTCCAAACACTAAAAATAGATAATGAAAATTAAACAAAGGATGGACAATTGGAATCTGCAAATAAGAAAACTAGTAGTCCTTCGACAGAGGCATGGATAATTTGACACAACACAAGAAAAAATTCACAGGTAATTCATTTGAGGAAAATGGAGTGAATAAACTGATTACTATTTACAGGTAAATGAAATTCAATCTTTATATCCTTGAGTACTGAATATAAAGTTTAACCCTGTCAATGAAGTCTGCTTCGTTTCCTATGAACCCTGTCAATATAAACCTTCTTTATTTTTTCCTATTGAAGTGAAGAACATCAAATTTCCAATTCCAATCTTAATAAATACTTAATTATGAATTCTTTATATCGTTAGTGAATAAAGCAATAGGTCTTATCGTCAGTGAATAATTATGAGTTTAACCAGAGTTGTAAAAATAAAAACCAGTGTTACAAATTGCTTGAAAAGTGAAACTCAAAACCTGAACACAAGTTATTATGAAAAAACCAGAAGGGAGTTAACAATTTCTTCAAAGCTTAGCAGCTAGCAGAAGTAATATAATACGTACCTCACAATTCAAAGGTGGTTCATATGGACCGCTATTGAACTGGAAAAAATAAAATTGAATTCCCAAGGGAGTTCACCGGAGCTGGAAAGGGAAAAAAGAAAATGGAGAGAGGGAGAAACAGCGCTGAAGAATCGGTAAAGGAAATAATATGGTTAGGGACTTAAGGTAAAGAAAAATTTCGAAATCTAAATCGATAACAAATAATCGATTCAATTTATCGATAAACCGATTCGAATGCACACCCCTAATTTAGTCTTTGTTTTTATAATTTAAATTGTGTTTTTGGTTGGGGAAAATGTTGGTTTTTGAAGAAAATTTCAATCACGATTTGAAGGATGAAATGGTATCAGAATTTTGTAATTTTTGTATGGTTGAAGTCATATTGGAATGGGTATTCGGATTTTTGTAAAAATTTTCGGGTTCCGAGGTGTGGGCCTGGGGGTCGACTTTGGACTGATTTCTAGAATTTGATAAAGATTGAAACTTTCTTGTCCGGAGTAGTTCCTTATAAATGTTATGTGTGTTTTGAAGTTGTTCTAGTTGGTTTTGAGCCGCCCGGAGGCCTTTTCACCTGAGAAGTCCATTTTAGAGTACCGGGTTGTCATCTTTGAGGTACGTATCTTGCCTAACCTTGTGTTGGGGAATTACCCCTTAGGATTTGAGTCTTCTATGTTGATTGTAGTCCGTGTACGCGAGGTCACGAGTGTGTGCTCAGACTTATTTGTAGAAGGTTGACCTTTTAGGGTTCTTAGGTCCTTATATTCACCTTGTATGAAGTTGTTATTGATACGCTTGATTCTAAATTGCTAGTTTCACCCCTACATGCTTTGGTTAGAGCTAATTGCTTTAGGATTCACCCTTACCGCCTACTTGACCCTAATTTTGACTTAACCAAAGGTTTCACCTCTTCTATCGCCATGCTATATTTTCATAAACTGCCCATAATTAATTGAATTTTTGAAATCTCTCATAATTGCTCAACCTCAGAAGTGGTTTAGATAACTTATACCTTAGTCGAATTGTCCCTACTTGGAATTATTTGACTTGTGTTGGCTTCTTATTGTTGACTTGAATTTTGTGAATTTATTGCTTTGTCTTGTTTTTCCCTGGTCAAGTTGTTCTCTTTACACTTAGTATTTCTCTACCGTGATTATTCCTTGTGAACGATGTTCTACTATTTCTTTGTGAATTGAAGATCATGTATTGATTTATTCGTCGTACCTTGTATTATTGTCATGGTTGCTTTGTATTTGATGTGGTGATGTACGAGTTTTCTGTCGTGCTATAATTGTTGTCTTTGTTTGTTGCACTGCATATCTAAATTGGGACTACGGACGTATTCTGGGAGATCCCCATGTACTGCATATTTAAATTGGGACTACAGATGTATTCTGGGAGATCCCCATGTACTGCATATTTAAATTGGGACTACAGATGTATTCTGGGAGATCCCCATGTCCTGCATATTTAAATTGGGACTACGAACGTATTCCGGGAGATCCCCCTGTACTGCATATTTAAATTGGAACTACAGACGTATTCCGGGAGATCCCCTTGTACTGTATATTTAAATTAGGACTACAGACGTATTCCGGGATACCCCCCCTGTACTGCATATTTACTTTGGGACTACAGACGTATTCCGGGAGATCCCCCAGCACTGCGTATTGTTTTGGGACTACAGACGTATTCCGGGAGATCCTTTGTATTGTGTGATAAATTCGGAACTACGGGACGGGATCCCGGTAGATTTTATCAAAGAAACTACGTTTGAAAGACAATTATTTGGAAAGTCCAATTGAAAATCATTTATCTTGAATAAAACTATATTTGAAGTACATTCCTTTGGAAAAGTATATTTGAAAAGCATTTATGTTGAAGAAAACAATGTTTGAAGGATGTAATGACCCGACCATTTGTTTTGAGCTCTAATGCGTCTTTCAGTGGTTTGATACCGTGAGCAGCTTCGTTTCAAGTATTATGACACGTGGGCATGGTCGGAATTGAATTTTGGGAAGTTTAGAGTTAATTTGGAAAGAAAATGCTCAATTCGGAAGCCTTAAGTTGGAAGAATCAACAAAGATTGGAATTTTGAGTAAACGACCTCCGAATCAGGATTTTAAGGTTCCTGCAGGTTCGTATGATGATTTCAGACATGGGCATATGTCTGGATCGGGTTTTGGATAATCCGGGAGCGTTTCGGCGTATATTATGGAAGCATTTTAGAAGAATTTCATAAATTTGGGATGTAAGGCATTTCACTGTTATTGATGTCTGTTTAGGATTCCGCGCCTTGGAATAGCTCCGTATGGTGATTCTTGAGTGGAGAGCGATCGGAAGTGAATTTGGATGTCCGTAGGTCATTTTGAAGTCATTTGTCTAAAGATAGAAATTTAAAGGTTTTTGAGAAATCCGATCTGAAGTGGAAATTTTGATACCAGGTTCGGAATGCAATTCCGGAAGTTGGATCATGTCCGTAATGTCGAATATGACTTATGTGCAAAATTTGAGGTCAATCGGACGTGATTTGATAGGTTTCAGCATCGGATGTAGAAGTTGGAAATTTCTAAGTTCTTAAGGTTTGAATTTTAGAGCGATTCGTGATTTCGGCGTTGATTGATGTGATCTGAGGCCTCGAGAAAGTCCGCACTATGTTTTGGAACAGGTTGGTGTAATTGGACGGGGTCCCGGGAGGAGGAGGCTCGGGTGGATTCCGGGTGATTAACGTTCGGCAGTGCACAGTTTATTATTGTTGGTCCGCGTCGTTCGACCCTCGGCATTGCTTGCGCATGATATTTACTGCGTATTTACTGTGATTTTGCCTGATTACTGGCCTGGAAATTTTGAGTTGTCAACTGAAATGACAGAGATTTAAAGTTATGAAAATTTTGGAAGAAGTTGTTCCTTCCCGTTGATTATTTGTTGTTTGATTAAATCACCCATGTTGATTAATTGTTATTTGATTAAATCTCCCATGTCGATTAATTCTTATTAATATGACGAAGATTTAAAGTGTTAAATGTGGAAAGAGTTGTTATTATTTATTCCCGATTTTAATAAATTACCTATGATAATCATGTTTAGTGTCGCACCTGAATATACTAAATTGACATCTAGCAAGTGTCTAATTCAACCTGTCGTCACTACCACTCTGAGGTTAGGCGGGCGACTTACTGAGTACACGTTGTTTTCGTACTCCTGCTACACTTGTTGTGCATTTTTATTGCATAGGTACTTTCATCTGGAGGCGATCCGCAGCTGACAGAGTCTCCCTCATATTGTATTTATTTTCATTTTAAATTCCTTGTCCAGTTTGTATTTCGGACAAGCTTCGTGATGATTGTATAAATTCTTAGAAATTGCTCATGTACTTGTGACACCGGGTTTTGGGATGTATTATGGATATATTGTCTAAAATGGAACATTCAAACCATCGTATTTAGTTAACGGATTTTGTTTAGTTATTACGTAACAAGTTAAAGAGAATGATTTCAAAAATGCTAAAACATGAAATTTAACTTAACTATTTAAATGATCGACTTGCCTGACAATGGTGTCCGGCGCCATCATGACCTTGGGGATTTCGGGTCATGACAACATGGTATCAGAGCTCTAGGTTCCCTTAGGTCTCACGAGTCATGAGCAAGTCTAATAGAGTCTTGCGGATCGGTATGGAGACGTCTGTACTTATCTTCGAGAGGCTAATGAGATGTTAGGAGTACTTCCCTTCTTGATTCCTCATCGTGTGATTCGATTCCTGTGAGGCTTATACCGTCACGAAGCGCTTTCTATGAATCGGGAAGTTGAGGAATTGAAATGGTGCTACGGATGTAATTCGAGATGTTTTCCATGTGTAATTTGTTGGTGCTGTTGTTATGGCCCTGTAAAAGAATAATATGTTGTTTCAACTCAGTAGCTTGTTTCTGAGAGCCTTAAGGCTATGCTCAGGTAGTGATGATGCTTGCGATTGGTTATCGCGCGATGTCGATATGATGATAGAATGTTTGCCCGTATGTTGGGGGTGATGAATGGTTTGAAGGGAGGTCTTCTCAGAGTGTAATTTCGAGATTTCGGTATTTTAGTTCCGGCAGAGGATAGACATTTGGACTATAGGTGGTCAGTTTTTGGATTGATAAAGTAGTAAGACTTGGTGTTTTCAAGTAAGCTGGGATATTCACCTGTGACGTGATATCATCGTCGCTGATAGAATGGAATATGTTAAGTTTGTCGGTGTTATGGCTTCTTCGTTTGCATGGGGTCAGAGTATTGTGAAGAAGTATTGAAGAAGCGGCTGTTAGAGACCGTGAGGCGCGGTGGTTGAGTACCGGATAAGTGTTGATAATGAAGGCAGCTAAAGAAATATGATCTCCGGAGAGTTTAAATTCGGGGTGATATGCTTGTTTAAGAGCTACAGAGAATGATATTGAATTGAGGCTAGGTGGTGGTTCCATTTCTAGGAGGCTAGGTGTAAGAAGTTGAAGTTGAGCAGTCGCAAAGTGGGGGAGCGACAGCATAGCTTGGAATTAGAAGGTATTGTCGAGCATTTAATGGATGTCCATAAGGAGCGGACAGACTAGTAAAGTTGGTAAAGGAAGCAGAGCATAGGAGGGGGTATTGATGTCGTATAGAGTGTGCATTTCAGCGTCGTTGGAAGGCGTCCGAGGGTGATTTCCACAGGTGGGTTGTTGACCCAAGTCACCGCATAGTTTTGAAGATTGACAAATGTCTGACCAGTTGAACCAGGTCCATCAGAACATACACACTTGACCTGACGAGTTGGCACACAAACCTTATATGCATAGGAGATGAATGCAATTGTGAAGTATCAATGAACAAGGAGAGTAACTTCTAATGCGAAAAGGTTGCAAATTGATGAGAGAATAGAAGTTGAATTCAGCAAGGACATTAAGGAAGGAAGGAAGTTGAGTTTAATACGAATTCGTTCATCTAGGTAGAGTTGTACCAGAACTGAACGACAAACTCAACAACTGACTTTATAAATAATTGAAGTATTCTTGCTTGAATCAAGAACGCACAAGTGCAGAAGTGAATCAAGAGCCGAAAGCAAAATTCCCAGATATTTTGCAAACAGAATTATTGTGCGACACAAAGGCTACTGACCAGCTTGAAAACCAGTTCCATCTGTTTATCATTGAGTCTAGTTGGTTGTAGTAGGAGTTTTAATATTGTATCTTTTCAGCTTTCATAGAAGCAATTGTAATAGGTACGCACTTTTCAAGTTAGAGTTAACTTGAAGCTTGTAGAAATTAGCTAGGGTCTAGTTACTACAAAGGGATTAGAGTTAGTCCTAGGATTACAAAACAATTTATTTTGTAAGTTCGTTTGGCTCAGAGTTTTAGTCAAGAGTTTGAGCAAATCTTACTGAGGAGTAGGTCGTGATTTTTTCACCTTTTGAGCCACCTGTTTTCCACATCAAAATCTCTGTGTTTTTACTTTACTTCTTTTATTATTCAGCAACAGTAGAAGTTGGAACACCAAGAAGAACCAGGTTCTTCTAGAGAGACAGCACTCGAAAATTGAGTACCACACAAAGTAACATATCTTTTTGTGTGGTATTAACGTCTAAAACATCAATTGGTATCAGATCAGGTTATCCTTGAAAGGCTAACACCTTGGAGAAGATCAAGATGAGTGTACCACCTGGAAACTGGGAAGGTCAATCAACTGCAAGGCCACCACTCTTCAATGGCCAGTATTACTCTTGATGGGAAAACATGATGAAGGACCACCTGATTGGAGAAGACTATGAACTCTGGGACATAGTCACTGATGGTCCTCCAGCTACCATGATGAAGACTGCTGAAGATATAGATGTACCAAAGACTAGAGTTAAATGCACTATTGAGGATCTGAAGAAATGGGAGAAGAACGCAAATGCCAAAAAGTGGCTAGTGTGTGGACTAGGTCCAGACGAGTACTGCAGAATCCAAAGTTGCACCACTGTCAAAAAAATCTGGGATACCTTGCAAGTAGCCCATGAAGGAACACCTCAGGTAAAAAGGTCAAGAGGTA